>JAPQRP010000018.1:21700029-21716058 GCA_037367295.1 Apogon hyalosoma
AAATATTGGCTGAATTATCTCTTTATACTTTGAGACAGAACAATCACATAATGTCCTTTTCATCTGAGTTTTAATCAATGGTGTAGAATTATCCTCAAGCACAAACTGAAAGGTAATTAAAAAGTGATCTGAGAGAAAAGCCTTGTCTGCATCCAGAGATAGGGCTGCGCAATCAACTGGAAGAGTTTTAGCTGTATCAATAGTATGTGATAACCTACTGATGTTGTTGGCAGCAAGTCTTCCCCTCATGAATCCAGTTTGATCAAAATTAATCATTTTATTAATTGCATTATCAATTCTCCTAGCTAACACTTTAGTGTACATTTTTACATCTCCACAAATTAGTGAAATGGGCCTATAGCTAGAACATTCCAATGGATCTTTTCCACTTTTTAAGAGAAGGGTAATGATGGCAGTTTTTGGGTCTCTATGAAATGACTTATTTTCAATCACACAATTGATTAAGTCTAAAACCAGCTGTCCTACTATAGCCCATAAAGCCAAATATAATTCAGGAGGGATCCCATCAGATCCAGGAGAATTATCTTTTGTGAGAGATTCTGCTGCTCTCTTCAGCTCAGCAAAAGTGACAGGCTTTTCTAGTACATCTACATCATCAGAACCAGTTTAGGCAAAGATACTGTGTTCAAAAAAATTATTGCATTTTTGCTGGTTAAAAGTAATATCTGATGAGTAAAGATCTTTATAGAATGAGCAGAACACCTCATTTACCTTCTCAGGATCTGTTATGACTTTACCCTGTTGATCTCTGATCGTATTAACTGAGGCTATGACTTCATTTTGCTTTAGCTTCCAAGCTAGAAGTCAGCTGGGCCTATCTCCATGATAATAGTATTTTTGTTTGGTCCTATGTACAATAAATTCAGATTTCTGAAGAGATAATGCATTATATTCCCACTTTAATGCAGATAATGTATCTGCCCTATCTTCCATGAATTGGTTCTTTTGTTGTTTCGCCAGTATTTCTATTTTGTGTTCCAGTTCAGTAAACCTTTTATTTTTAACTCTTTTCTGAAAGGATGAAAAAGATATACAAAAACCCCTAATAGAACATTTACACAATTCCCATAATAGTTGTGGATTGTTACAATCTCGATTGTGCTCCAAAAAGTCTAAAAGATGATGCTTGAGTTTTCTCACAAAGTCCGAATTTGTTAGCAGTGTAGTATTAAAACGCCACCAGTTTCGCTTTGGGGTTGACCCTAGTGGAACAAAACTGCAGATTATAGGAAAGTGATCAGATAAAAGGATTGGAAGCATTTTAATGAATTGAATATTACTAATTAATGAAAAGGAAACTAGAATATAGTCAATCCTCAAATATGTCTTGTGGCGTGCTGAATAAAAAGAGAATTCTTTGGTCATATTATTGTGAATTTTCCAAATGTCTACTAAGTTCAGGTCTTTGATTAAATTATTTAATGCATGTGAAGAGGCTTGGTTATGGGTAATTCCTGTTCAGTGGTCTAATGTGGGGTTAATGGTGGTGTTAAAGTCACCACCCATAATAAGCTGAATATCAGGAGACAACTAGACAACTTTGAATCAATATTAGAAAGGCAGGGTTGAAATCATTAGGGGCATAGATGGAAGATAGCAGCAATTTTGCATTGTTAAAGGTGCAGGCGGCCAGAGCAAATCTGTCTCCATTATCCTCTATATAGTCTACTGTAATGTGTAGGCGCCTGTCAACCATAATTAACACACCTTTGGATTTAGTAGATGCACATGAATGACATCAATAACTTTAAAGCGCCTGTTCTGAAAGCGGGGCACATCTAATCTGAGATGCGTCTCTTGAAGTAATACGATCGAAGCACAGTAACATAAAAATTCTAAAACTCTTGCGCACTCAATCGGAGAGCTGAGCCCTCTCACATTCCAGCTAATTATGTTTATGTCTCCCATAATGAAAATGAAGAGATATCACAGTAGTTTGTAATGCAGCAACCAGTATTACATTGATGAGAGTGAGTGGTGTAGCCTAAGATCCCTTGGTAAAGGACATTATAACAAAAGCAGTTAAGATACAAGATGACGGTAAACATAACTTTAACAACGATGTTAAAAAAAATTACAAGCTGCAGGACATAGAGACATCCCTAAACCCTAAGGCTTGACAGAAAATAAACTTACACTGAGCCGTGACTCATTAAACCGCAACACAACAGTTTCCCCCACCCAAAATTATGCTTAACCAAGTACCGGTGTATTAATTATATAATTTTTCTGCTTCCTTCTGTCTGTATCTGTTCATTATCATTTTGTAATAAACCAACTTTAGTATAATTGCGAATGATAAAGTACTCAGTCCTGAGGTTGGGATAAAGTCCATCTCTGGTTTGGTTCCAGTTATCTCCGTGCTGCCATGATGGTGTTCAATGGTAGCTTGAGCCGCTGCACAGTTATAGTGGATTGAGCTCACATAGACGTTGGGACGCTGCCGGCATGATCTTGAATCGTGTGGATTTTGGAATGGTGTCAAAGAACTGCTCTACTTCTTCGGGCATCTTGAAGTTGTAAGTATTGTTTTGGTATGACAATTTCAGCTGCGCAGGGTATAATAGGAATGGCTGCAAACCCACAGAGCTCATCTTCAATTTGATGTTGTTGAACCCCATTCGTTTCTTGACTGTTGCTGTGCAAAAATCAGGAAAAAAAGGCAGCACCTGCTTGTTTGTGGATATAGGGGAAAGCTTCTCTTGCCCCCTTCAAGATGGCTTGACGATCAGTATAGTCCAACAATTTAAAAATGAGTGTGTGAGGGCGTGTGTCCTTTTTATCATTGTCTTTACTGTTGTACAGCCTGTGTGCCCTCTCAATTTTTATTTCACATCCGGTCAAAGAAGGTATCCATAGCGACAGCTGAGTTTTTAGAAATTCAATGGCATCAAAACCTTCTGCAGATTCAGGTAGTCCCACCAGTCTCAGGTTGGATCTCCTACTCCTGTCCTCCATTTCAATGAGTTTGTTGGTGAGAGAGGTGATTAGCCCATCATGATCTTGTATGTCTCATTTGTTAGCACGTATTGTTGCTTGAAGAGAATCAAGCCTCGTCTGGCTTTTATTCATGACTTCGCCCAAGTTTTCTACCTCTCCCATTATGTTATGTACGGCATCGTTAGCTTATTTAATTTGAACTTTTAGATCAGCAAGTTGTGGTACGACCACAATATCCATGGCTTCTTTAACAGCTGCTAGGATAGAAGCATCAAACTTTTCTTGTTGTTCTGCTAATGCTTGTCAGACAGCCTTAAGAATGGCACCATCGACATCTGTGGAATCACTCACAATTTCTCTTGATATCTTCTTCGCTGGTGAGTTTTCCAACTCCCTTTTGCGTGAGCTTTTGTTGGCCAACATTTGGAACAGAAATTATGTCTATTTTGTCATGGTCTTGGTTGAAATATATGCTGTAAAAAGGGTTTTGAGGGGGAGCTCAGGAAACTACGTCTGCATAGCTGGTAAGGTCACGTGACTCTTAAGACTTCTGGATTTTGTCTTTGATGTTATGCTCCCAGAGGTATGATGGTCAGTCTAGCTTGCTTGAGGAAATGAAAGGAAATTTTTGGGTTATTATGGTCAATATTTTATTCCTTTGGAAAATGTTAAAGAAATGTCAGTATAGTTACCACATTGTATGCTTAAATCCTCCATGTGAAGATATCTGTTTGTTTGCTAAGCTTGTTTTGCAGATAATCACACTCCGAACGGGACGTCCCAATGGCAGCAGATGACTCCCATTCTGATGTGTCAGGACGCTGAGTCCTGCAAAGATAAGAGTAACTGCTCCCTCACTGAACGTCAACATCCATGCAGATCAGAGAAAAAGCAGCCTGATGTGTACTAACAATATGCTTATTGTGTTATCTTTAGACTAACCCGACCCATGTAAGTAGGGAACACCCTAATGCAATAAAAAGAGGAGAAGGACAAGTGCACCCTCAGAGAGAGTTGGGGCATTGTAACTGAGGCAGTGCGCTTGCAACCTCTCTCCTCACGAGCAACCCATACTTGACTCCTGTGTGTTTTCTCTCTGTATGTAGGTTTAACCCTGACAGAAAACATAAAAACAAAACAGTGCACTCTCTAGAGCACCACAAGGTATGATTGGATCATTTAACTGTTTTTCAGATGCTGATCAAAATCCTGGAAGAAGAAGGCGTGACCTGACTGCAGGCAGAAGTCATGATGGCCAGTGGGAGCATATTTCAAGTCTGATCCCCCCAGAGATCATGATAGACAGTGGAAGTCTGATTTAACTTTTGTTGTTTTATTGTTTGTTTATTTATTTATTTTTCATTGTTTCATGTTCTGTTTCATTTGCTCATCTCCATTGTTGTTCATACTTTTCCCATGTTATTGATTTTATTTCTTTGTATGTTTGTTTTTCTATTTTGGAAGATTTGGAGATGGAACGCAATAAAATGTTTATCACAAAAAAGAAAAATCCAAGTCAAGTTTTTAATGTTGTCAGCATGATAATATAATGTGTTTAACTGTATTCCAGAAATAAAACAGAATTATTGGAATACTGACAATCTGACAATAGGAAAATCTAATTTTGCATTCATTTAATAGTTAAACCTGAAAATGAACACATCTCCAGACCCAGGAACTCCCTGTTCTGTTGCAGTCACACTTGTCTGGAGCCACTGTGTTGCTCATGATGCCCCTCTCTCAGCCTGGAAGATCCCTGGTGAGTGAGGAAATGACCAGCAGGATTGAAATCATTTAGCTAAGCGTTTCTCGTATGCTTTTGAGCAAAGAATGTGTGGGGAGTCTGTACTGTGTTTAATGAAGGAATCTTCTGGTAGGCAGGCTGGGCCATACACAGGAAAGGCAGGGCGAGCATGCCAGCTTCCCGCAAACAAGATCCTGCATAATATCTGGGCAATACAGTCTTTACACTTTATTACCACCAATGACTTACAGTGGTGGCCTCATTTTTTCCATTCAACATAAATTACAATTACATTAATGATGCTAATGTGAAGGTGATTATTTTTCAGTCCTAGTGTGAATGATGTGAGCCCCCCCCACACACACACACACACACACACACACATTATATTCATGTTGTTTAATAACCCCTTGTAAATCAATGAAACATTAACATTATCACTTAATAATAATAATAATAATAATAATAATAATAATAATAATAATGGATTAGATTTCTATAGCACTTTTCAAGGCACCCAAAACGCTTTACATTATTGATCCATTATTCATTCACTCTCACATTCTCCCTCTAGTGGTGGAAAACTACATCTGTAGCCACAGCTGCCCTGGGGCAGACTGACAGAAGTGTGGCTGCCAATTCGCACCAAATGGCTCCTCCAACCACCACCAAACATTCATACACTTTCATACACCAGTGTGAGTGGCACTGGAGGCAAGGAGGCTGAAGTGTCTTGCCCAAGGACACAACAAACTGACTAGGACAGAGTGGGATTCGAACCGCCGACCCTTCAGTTATTGGATGACTGGCTCTACGTCCTGAGCCATGGACGCCACTACATAATTACTTTTGGCTTCTACTTGCTAACATCTCAGTTTTACATACTCTATGTAGGCGTGAAAAATGTAGCCAATTAACTATTAAATTATGCAGTATGGAGCAGCAAATAATATGCACGAAAGAAGACCAACTTCCGTTAGATGCAAACATTGCTGATACGGTTAACCTTGTGATTATTTTGGGTAAATACATTCACATTTGTAAGTGGAATGGAAGATCTCCCTCATTCACAGTATTCTTGTGTAATTTTGTCAATTATTTCAAATCGCTGAAAATTGTGGGAAAAAAAGAACAGCAAGGCTGATAAATTATACACATCTGTTTCTCAGTCCTTGCTTTTTAAATGTCTTTTACCCTGGTTTTTGTTAATCCATTTTTGATTTTCAGTATGACTCCTCTTTATTTCATGTTTATATGTGGTTGCTGTAATATCATTTCCACCACTAATGCTTGATTTTTATAGTGAATTGTTGTGTGAACAATCCCTGTCTTGTTTTATATACTTTAAATAAAGTAAAAAGAAAAAAAAAAGACCAACTTCCAGTTTGGACTCCCAGTATGGAGTAGAGCTATGGCGGCGCCCTTGCCCGCCATTTCCCTGCAGACGGGTACTGTTGGAATGGTGTATCTGATTGCTGAGAGAGGGGTCCACGGACCGGACCGGACCTCTGCCTCCACCTCCGCTTCCACTGTGCACATCAGGTAAGAAGAGGGGAGCATCAGAGCTCAGGCGGGGGTTAGCAGGCGGGGCTTTGGAGGGAGGCAGGTTGCTCATGTTCAAATTTTTACTAAGTGCTGTGAGACATGCCAGATCGGTAGGTATAGCTTTAATGAATGATTACAAAATAAACAGCTGAAAAGTTAAATGTTGAATGTTTTAGTGCCCCTTAGCAGGCTTTAAGTTCCTGTGGTCTAAGAGGTAAATAAACAAACACCTGCTGAAAATACCATCTTTCTGGAGGGAGGCTACAACAAGTATCAAAATGGAGAACTACACAGATGGATGTTGGCTAAATGATGGTCTGTGGTTACTACTTTGTATTTTGGCAGCAATAGTATGATCAAAATGAACATTTATGTAGTGAGGGAAAGTAAGGATTTATGTATTAAAGGTGGGGTACGAGATCTTAGAAAAACAGTTCAAGCAAGCTACATTTTGAAAATACACAATTCAAAAGTCCAAACCCCTTTCTTCAGACATCCCCCAAAGCCATGCCTCCAGAATACTGGCACACGCAATGCTTGTTTCCGAGGGTTCACGTGTGCTGCACAGCAACAATTCGCCCGGCTCTGGTTTGGGCTCCAGCTCGGATCTATGCATACCTCATTCAGTCTCCTCCAACATCCCTGCTCTTACAGAACAGCCCCAGTTCATATCTATCTGTCTAATGTTACATTTCCGGCTAACATTACATTTCCCATATTATGTTAGTGACAAAACACTTTTCCGGTGAACTTTACATCCTAATATTGCTAATACAGCTAGCTAAGCTCTGCCTCTGGCTTCATTTCCTGTACTAGTGCTCCAAGCATCTGAGAAGGAGCGATTCATGCACAAAGAGGGGTACACGCAGAGGGGGGAGGGACAAATGGCAGTTGAGTTTGATAGATACATCACCATTCAATCATTTCGAGTGGGTGCTCAAAATGATTGGATGGTGTTTTTTCAGTCCTGTCCGTTCCACAGGTGATTAAATGTTTTTATTTTTGTGTTAGAGCATTTAATTAATTGGTTGTAATCGGGGTGTGATGGGGATTTGAAGCAATATAGTATGACGTGGCAAGGGTCTATAGGGCTACAGCTGAAACTCAAACATAACAGTTGTTTAAGATATAAATTTATACAAACTGTAACACATACCATAGAAAACAGAATTTACAATATAAATGTCCATTACTACAGGAAATACACTTGACAATTTGAAAGATGATGATATCTTATCAACTTAGCACTGGAGTTGCTAGATCAGCTGCAATATAAATGAATGTGTTCCAATGCCGCTACGTTCAGTGTTGGAACTATTGACCCTTCCGTAACCTAGAAGTAGGTCCATATTTTGTCTGCCATTTTTTACAACGGGAGTCCATGGAAGTGTCACAACTCTGTTATATCAAACTCTTGCGCACTCAATTAAGCAGAACTAGATCTACATATAATCCAGATTTTTTAATTACCCACTGTTTAACTGAAGGTGAAGGGTTGCAGGAAGAACCAGCTTCTCCCCCTCTGTAACCGGTGAGAAGGACTTTACTCTTGATAAAGGGATGTTGTATGAGGCCACAAACCTGCTCTCTGTCTACCTTCTAAGTGAAAAAACTGAAAATGTTTTGAGTGCTGCTCAAGAGCCTGGAAATAAGCTGCATCCTTAGATGCCTTATCAGGATGTATTTTATTCAGGTGATCCTTTAAATGCTGGGTTTCATCACAAGAGTGATCGACACTATACTGCCTACACTTTGTCTTGCTTTCCGCTATGTTGTTTGATTAAGTTTCCATATTAAACTTTTTATAAATAATTGTGCTTGTGTACATTTTGATTGGATGTGGAATTTTAACCTGTAAAGCTGGGTTCGGCTGCTGTCAGTTGTCAGAAGCAGTCAACCTCTCTCTGCCCTGAATCTTTATTCAGGAGCTCAGTCTGCACTGCACAGGAATTTGTTTTGGGGCGTTGCTATGGAGAAAACATGCCGGTAATAGGAAAACGAGAGCACCAGCAGCACTGGCATTTCTAATCACGCCCAAAATACATAGTTTTATCTTATTTCATGTTCAAATGAGCAAAGTTTGCTTTGATATAGATACTCATACACTGTGATGAATAACAGTGACTAATGTCCCCCATTTGTGCTTGAGCACCGCCCCACCACCACCACAGCTTTCTTGCTCAAAACGCCCCCGAAGTTGTCCAAATGCCCACTGGGTGGTGGTACCGCCCCCTCTGAGGAACCCTTGTCTTAGCGGAAGAGTATCTCAAAGTATGGGCAGAGGTTCACCACTCTTGAAAACTGTGTCTATAAACATCAAATGTACAATGGTCTTTTGTGATTAAGGTTAGAGTTTATGAGATTTGCAAATCATCACAATTTCTTTTTATTTGCATTTTATACAACATCCCAATATCTTTCAAACGGGGCTTTAATTAAAACTCCTCTGCTGCTTTCATGTTAATATACTGGGGGAAGTACAGCACACTGAGTCCTATCACCTGTTTCTGGTATTATGTAACAGTTTTGTCTGTACTTAGAATTTCCAGTTTCATCACTAGTCACCCGGTGTCCCTTCTCCTCACTCCCCTCTGGGTGAGTGGCTACTGTTTCAGATGTAGCCGCCTGGGGCCCAATGATGATGGGACCTGAGGTGGCTCATCTGTGCCCTGTCCTGACCTGTGACCACAGACCTCCTCCCTCAACCTCACTTGTCTGGATGGACCTCCTCACCCTCACCTGCCTGAATGGACCTCCTCACCCTCATCTGACTGGATGGACTCCCTCATGTGCCCCCACCCTACTGCATCTTTATAGACTGGAACTACATCCAGAAATGGATGTCCTTCAGTCCTGGTTATACCTACAGCCTGTCTGTCCATGGGAGGGGATCTTTCCTTCACCGTGGTCTTGCTGAGGTTTCTCTTTTCCTTCTGGGTTTTTGGAGTTTTTCCTTGCCAAGAAGAAGGGTCTAAGGATGGGGGATGCCCAGGACATTAATCCATTTCCTTCATCAACTGTTTGACTGTTGTTTATTTTCATATGTATTCAGTGTATAACAGACTATATGAACTTCTGTGTGGACACGGTGGTCCCTGTCAGAACAGTCAGGTTCTTTGCTAATAACAAGCCCTGGGTAACTAAGGAGGTCAAGGCTGTCCTGAACAGGAGGAAGCAGGTGATCAGGAGGAGGAATGAGGAGGAGATGAGAGAGGCACAACGTAAACTAAGAACCTGCCTGAAGGAGGCCAAGGAGGCTTATCGGAGTAAACTGGAGAACCAGCTGGTTTGTAACCAGGTGCAGGAGGTCTGGAATGGCATGAAGACTATCACCAGTTGCAGCAGGAGGAGCGGTATGGTTGAGGGGAACACAGAGCAAGCTGACAAACTGAACTCATTCTTCAACAGGTTCAGCTCCCCCTCCACACCTTCCTCCTCCTCCCAGCCCTCCCCCAGCCCTCCGGACCACCACCATCATACCCCCTCTCCTCCTTCTACCCCTCTCTCTCCTCCATCTGGACTCTCTGCTCCCTCTGGACCCCCCACTTCACCTAGAATCCTTGCTCTACCTGGGCCTTCTACTCCAATTGGATCCTGTGCTCCACGTGGATCACCTGCTACCTCCTCCAACCCCCCCATCCATCACTGCAGACCAGGTAACATCTGAGCTGAGGAGGCTACATCCTAAGAAGGTGGCCTGCCCGGACCAGGTCTCCCCGAGACTTCTTTGTGCCTGTGCTGCTGAGCTGGGACACCCTCTTCAACAAGTGTAATCTCAGCCTGCATCTGGGGAGGGTCCCCTCGTTGTGGAAGACTTCCTGTATCGTTCCTGTGCCTAAGAAGGGACACCCTATTGAGCTCAATGACTATAGACCAGTCGCTCTCACCTCCCACGTGATGAAGACTCTGGAGCAGTTGGTCCTGCAGCTCATGTGTCCACAGGTGCAAGGGGTGAGGGACCCTCTCCAGTTTGCCTACCAGGCACAGGCTGGAAGACGCCATCCTCTACCTCCTCCACCGTGCCCTCTCCTACCTGGATGCTGGGGGCTGTGCTGTTAGGGTGCTCTTCTTTGACTTCTCAAGCACCTTTAACACCATCTGGCCCCAGCTACTCCAGAAGAAACTGACCACCATGGCTGTTGACCCCCACCTCGTAACCTGGATTAACAGCTACTTGACAGACAGACTCCAGTTTGTTCGAATTGGGGACTGTCTGTCATCTGTAGTGACCAGCAGCACGGGGGCCCCACAGGGGACTGTGCTCTTGCCTCTCCTCTTCACCCTCTACACCACGGACTTCCAGTATAACTCGGATACATGCCACATGCAGAAGTTCTCCAATGATACTGCGATTGTGGCATGTATCAGGGAGGGTGAGGAGGAGGAGTACAGGAGCCTGGTGTTGGACTTTGTGGCGTGGTGTCACCGGAACAAGCTTCAGCTGAACATCTCTAAGACTAAAGAGATGGTGCTGGACTTCCGACGGATACCCCCTTCTTTGCCTTCTTTGTGGTCATCGAGGGCAGGGAGGTGGAGGTGGTTAGCAACTACAAGTACCTGGGACTGCAGCTGGACAACAAGCTGGACTGGTCGACCAACATGGACTGTGTTTACAAGAAGGGGCAGAGCAGGATGTACTTTCTGAGGAGGCTGGCCTCCTTCAACATCTGCTCTAAGCTCCTTCACATGTTTTCCAGTCCATTGTGTCCAGCGTGCTGTTCTATGCTGTTGTGTGTTGGGGAGGAAGTTCAAGGAAGAAGGACAAGAAGAGGCTGGACAGACTTATCCGCAGAGCTGGTTCTGTGGTTGGACTGAACCTGGACTCTGTGGAGACAATAGTGGAGCTGAGGACCATGTCCAAGCTCAGATCAATCCTGGCGAACACCAGCCACCCCCTGCACACAGCCTTCTCTCAACAGAGGAGCTCTTTTAGTGGCAGAATGCTGTCACAGAGTTCCTTGACAGAGAGACTCAGGTCCTCCTTTGTGCCCCGTGCCATCAGGGAGTACAACAAAACACTTGGGAAGGGAGGGAGGGCAGTGGTGAGGTGAGAGGGACGGAGATGCTGATGCTGATGATGGCTGCACTTATTGCCTGCTGATACTTGGGGTTTGACTACCTCTTGGGTTTTTTACGGGTTTTTACTGTGTTTTTATTGTACATTTTTTATTGTATGGGCAAGCTATTTATTTTTCTGGTTATGTCTTTTTATTGTGGCTATGTCACTTTTACTTAGTCTAATTGCACTACAGTCCTATCCTGATTCTGATTTGCACTATGCATGTATGTATGTTTGTTCACTGTGCCAGGTATGTATGTATGAGAGCAACGGAGCTCACAGAATTTCCTTCGGGATTAATAACGTACATATCTATCTATCTATCTATCTATCTGTCTGTCTGTCTGTCTGTCTGTCTGTCTGTCTGTCTGTCTATCAATCTATCTATCTATCTATCTATCTATCTATCTATCTATCTATCTATCTTATTCAACAAATTCTGTAAAGCCCTGTGAGGCAACCTTGTTGTGATATTAGGCTCTACAAATAAAATTGAATATTTTTACTGGAGCAGAGAAAGGAATTATCTAAATACTGAGCTGATGAATCCACTCTGGCATCTATACTATATAATTAAGCTTTTGTCTCAGTCATGAGATTACTTCTTCAAGCAAATGACAAAAATGCGCATTTTATGCTCCTCACAGTAATTTGCTTCATTGTATTTTTATTTGTTATCTCAAGACACAAAGTATCATTGAATTTACCTGTTTGGTATTTGAGACAGTATGATTACAAAGATGTCACATTTATGAAAAAAAGTTTAAATGAAGAGACAATGTAACAGGTATAGCCATTATCAGTGTTTTTTCCATATGACAGAGTAGTAGGGCCACAAAATGGCATGAATATTATTATGTTTTGAGAGTAAAGTCAAGACGCTACGATATAATCATAATGTTGTAATTTTACCTGTATGGAATTTATTAAAAGAAAATAAATCATTAAATAACTGTTGGCTCAGCAAATGCAAACAGCAGCTTCTGGGAATTGATATGGGAAAAATATGATTTGATCAAGAGTTATCATTTTAATACATAAGTATACAGAACTTAAGGCAGAGTTCTCATCTTTTTGGAACTAAGGGTAAAAACTTAGGAGGCATTACACAGCTGTTGGGTAACTTGTCAAACATGTCAAGCCTGTGTCCATTTTGAGATGAGTCAGAGACTGTCTACAGTCAGTTCAAAGATCCTGCTGACTTGGCTTTACTGGTGTCTTCCTTTACTGTGTAAGGAAACTCATTTGCATAGGAGTTGGCAAGTATCCAGTCAATTGGAAGTTAACCTAACATGGAAAAGGCTTAACTTATAAAAGCTTTGGAAATTCTTCTGTCTGTTAGACAGCAGGGGGTAAGGCTTTTCGAGCTTGTGATCTGTTGTCTCAATATATATTTTTACATGTAAAAATACAATGCTTCACCTGATTCAGCTGAGTTTTTGCTTCAAAATGGTGTCCAGAGTGCTGCCATGACAGAATGTAGATGCTTCTTGTAATATTCAGCTTTTATTATTACTATGAAGCTTTTCCTCTTGTTTTTCACATTTTTTCTCATATGCATATTAATTTACTCTCTGTCCATGAGTCTGATTAACTAAATTTAAGTCATCCACATAAGTATAATCTATTATTATTCACATATTCAGAGCCATAATTTCCCTGCTTTCATTAATTTCTTTGGAACAAATTGTGGAACTTATCTTTCATGACTTTCAGGTCAACTTAGAGGGAGCTGATTAACAGGAAGTCTTCTTCACATTGCAACAAGTCCAGCCCATCAAGCCCAGGAAAGCACCTGATTGCTCTGTGGTGACAGCTCACCTCTGACAAGGTTTGCACTCCCGTATTTGTCTTCAGTTCCTGCATCCTGTAGTCAGTTGTTCCAGAGTTGGTGTGGATAGATACCTAAGAACACAGACTATAATATGTCCATAGTGTTGCATTGGAGCACTGAAGACAGGTTTATCTAAAGAATGAACAGCAACCAGAAGGAAGTAAGTGTTGCAAAGTACTGTTGTAAGACAAACAACAGATTAGGTTGTGTTTAGTTTGACTGTAAGTGATTAGCCTATTTTAAACTCTGCCAGTCTGCAACTCTAGAGTCAGATATAGTATCTGTGCTCAATAAAAACCAATAAAAAGATAACAAGTGTCCAGACCAAATGAAATATATGAATGAACTCTGTCATTACATCAGGTAGCAGATGTTCAGGAAACCCAATGTGGAGGTCCTGGTGAGGCCAGACAGAAGAGGGTCATCCACTTCTCCAGTGGTGAGACTCTGAATGAAGACAGCGAGAAGGTACAGCCTGTGTTCGGAGAACCTGCAAAGAAGGTGAGAAAACAATTTACATAATTCTTCTCACACAAAAGTAAAAGCAGCAATTTCAAACCTGCTTTTGTCTCTGTCTTTTGTATTTCATTTGTCTTAGACTGCTGAGCTGTCTTTTAAGAATCTTGCCATACTAGTTGGAAGAGTGTCACTACTGAGTAAGTACTGACATCATTAAAACAGTTCATAAAAATAATATCCCAGTTTTAACTATTACCAGGTAATGCTGAGTAACTATGTCTTTTTGGCCCACATATTTAGCTTGCGACTTCTTTGGAGAGAGATTGGCAGGTGTACTCGGACTGAACACAGCCAAATACCAGTACGCCCTAGATCAATATCATCGTGATCACAAGGTAAAAAAAAAAAAAAAAAAACACACTTGGCAAACAAGACTCTAAGTAAAATGTAAAATGTAACCTGACACTTCTAAGCAACCTGGCAACCAGCTGTTTGAATGGTGTATGACAGTGAGTTTCAAATGAATTGATATGTGTAAAAACTATCCTGACCAGCCTCATTTATGTCATGGTTGGTTGTCTCCTTTGCTTTCCTCCATGACACCCACAGAAAGCAGGTACCCCAGACACAGAGGGCCTCAAGAGTGGGCAGGGAGGGCTCCTTTCTCCTGGATCACATACAAGTAACTATGGGGCTATGGGGCAGAGACACCAAGCTGACCCAGACATGTGCTGTAGTGGAATGGATGGAGGGCAACACAACGCAGGTTATCAGGCAGAGGAGGACTACTTCAGATAATGCTGCATTCACTTGATACCAGAAAGTTGAACATTTCCATTTGTGAATTCAAAATTTCAAGTGCTTTTGTTGTCGTAGCAAAATGAATAACAGCTGACACACAATTTATCGTGGCTTGCTACATGGGTAAAACAGTTTTGGATATGTTAATTCTTCTGCAACAGCATTTTTTTTTTTTTTGTACATTGTGTATGCTATAAATGTGCAAAATCATCACCTAACAGCAGCAGAATGCTAATAAAGGCTTTTTTTTTTGTTAACCATTCGCGATTAATCCCTTGTTCTCCGCAATGTTGGAAAGTTCAAATGTTATTTTCATCTCAGCAGCTCATCTCATGTATTGAAAAATTTTCCCCAGTTCTTCAGTGGACAAAACGACATGAAGGGATGTTCATGTCCAATTTTCGAGTTTGTAACTTGTATTTACCTTAATTCCCAAGGCACGTGAAGGCAGGATAAGACTGGACAGAGAAAATGGGAGAAATGTGGACTGGAATTTGACATGTTCGCCTTTTTTACACAAATGGACTTAAACATATTGGTATGTGCTTCTGTTGTAAATTAATAGTGTAAAAACAAAAATAAATGTCCACGTGTTTCAATAATATAGGTGTGTAGGCTATGAAAGAGAAACTGGTTATGATGCTGATTACTGTATGTACAGTATAAACATAACACATCACAATAAGGCTAAAAATAATATATGTACAGAAACCTCAAACGGCAGGAAGTCATGGTCACATGTTTTGAAAAAAAAAAAAGTATACTTAGCGCCATTAAAAATGTATGGTCCAAACATGTGGTGTAATTTCCAGAAAATTATTTGCTCAGGTGCCTATTTTGTACATGTTGCTCACAAGATGAGTAACACAGTTAACAGCTGTATTTTTTTCATTCCCAATGTGCACAACATTGGCGTTTGGACTAATCCCTTAATATCAGTCATTGAGTCGAATCTCTTGTACAGAGTCATGCTTAACTGGTAAGTTTAGGCGTGGTCAATAGCCTATATAAAGGCAGCAAAGAAAATGCTGAAATGTTTCTGCCAGCTCAAAATGCCACGACTTACAATACAACGGAGGGAATATGCCATTGGCATGTTACACGCAGGTCTGAGCTGTGGTGAAGTCGCTTGCTGTCTGCGTTGGCATCGCAGTACAATCTGTCGTCTGAGTGATGGGATCCCTCAGGACAGGCTCATGAGACCTCCTCCCTCACCCTCACCTGTCTGGATGGACCTCCTTGCCCTCACCTGTTTCATCTGACTAGATGGACCTCCTCATGTGCCCCCACCCTACTTGCATCTTTACAGACTGGAACTACATTTGCATATGGATGGCCATCAGTCCTGGTGCATCTACAGCCTGTCCATCCATGGGAGTGGATTTCTCCTTCACTGTGGTTCTCCCCAAGGTTCCTCTTTTCCCACTAGGTTTTTTGAGTTTTTCCTTGCCGAGAAGGAGGGTCTAAGGACAGGGGATGTCTGGGACATTAATCCATTTCCTTCATCTACTGTTTATTTGACTGTTGTTTGTTTTCATATCCAACTGATAGGTTTAAACACCACCTAACAGTAGAATAACAAGGAGAAAGACACAAAAGACAATGAGTCATGTTCTTCTTTTACTC
>JAPQRP010000018.1:21716158-21740233 GCA_037367295.1 Apogon hyalosoma
CTGAGTATACAGGAATGAAAAGGAAATTCCTGATTTGCCCTATCTCTTATCATTGCAAAAACACATTTTTGGTGACCCTGACCTTGACCTACATTCACCAAAATTTAAAAGGATCTATTCTGGACCACCTTACACCTTTCCTGAAAATTTTATGGAAATTGGTCCAGTAATTTTTGCATAAAGTTGCTGACAAACAGACAGACAAACAAAAAAAACAAACCAAAAACAATACCCTTGCCTCCCCTTCGGGGGGGCAGCGTAATTAACATTGAAGTCTAGAAAAAGCCCCAACTTTTCTGGAGGAGGATCGTATGTTCCTAACTGCCTGTAACATGTCCTACCTGGAATACGTTTCTCAGCCTCGTCGATGTCTGTTCCAACTCTTGAAGTAACAGGACAGAACACCACGTAGTAGTCACAGTCTTCTCTGGTGAACACTTCAATCTGGCCGATGTCCATAAACTTTGTGAGCAGGTCTTGATAAGCCACCTCACATTCATTTGTCCAGATGACATAGAACCTTTTCCCTACCGAAGACACACAGACTGATATTATATTATCAATGTAAAATAATGTAACATAGCTCCATAACTGAAGTTTTTTTGTTTATTGTTAACAGAGTCAGTGTAATCAAGCAAATCATCAAATAAATGATGAAATAAAGCAGAATTAATCCAACTTATTACACTAAGGGCTGGATCTACTAAAGGTTTGCATGTATTAAAACGTGTGCAAACTAACTGCACATGCAAAACAATGATATAAACTGATTTACTAACAGTGCACACTAAGGTTTATGTCTTTCAAAGGTGCAAAATAGTGTGTCTGCATCCAGTTAGTACGTTTGCTACTATGAATATGCAGTATGGGGCATTTACACACAATTGTGCATGTGGTGGGAGGAGAACATGTTAATTTAATGTTCAATTAATTTAGCATAATTCATGCATAATTGTGCAAACATGGCTGTGGTTATTGCCGCAAGAAGGAGACATTGAAAGGATGAAGCATGACACAGATAACACATTTTTCACCCTCATGTGAACTTTTTTGAAATGATGGGTGAAAAAATAATTGAGACCCCCCCCCCCCCACACACACACACACACACACACACACACTTTATAGGACTCTTGTGGATGAACTACAGGATGATTTGGGGCCAGTCACAAGGAGGGGTCAGTACCTTCTATGACTAAATCCCTCGCAACGTTAACGTCATTTCTTTGCGTCTGGATCATTCCAGCGCACTGTTGCCATTACTGCTGGCGTATCCCAGGGCAGTGTTTCCAGTATCTCCATGACAACAACCAGTAGGGCACGCAAAATCCTCATTTAAATAGGGTGGTCTCAAAGACTTTGCACCTCTTGTCATTTACACAATCACGGTTAGTAAGTCCTCTGCACACCGCAGTTCAACCTCACATGCAAAATTCTAGATTACGCACGCAAATTAGTACACGTAAATTGGGATCTTAATAGATCCGGCCCTAAACAGGCTTAGAGGAAGTGGAGAAGATGTGAAAGCCCAGAAGGATGTGTGACAGGGGTTCAGTTTAAGGACATAAGGAGAACAGAGAATCCAGAGACACCACTGTAGAATCACATGAGGGTGTGAGGTATCGTTTGGATTTTTCACTGTATTAGCACATACATGACCCCAAATCCAATCAAGCGCACGTAAAAATACTTCCACTTCCTTCCTTTTGTTGTTAAACAGTCACGTCTGATGGAGAGCTGAAGCCCTGAAGTACTCTCTAAACCAGCCAGCCATGCCTGACAACAAAAACAGTTCTCGACCATCTGTTCTGCTTCTATTACTGTTTCATTTAGGTGTTTTATCTCATAAGTTCAGCCCCTAAATAACAAGCAAATTTGCAGATAGAAGCAGTGCATAAAGATGTATAAATGCACCAATTGATTTTGTATAATTATTTTTTTTCTTTTCCTGTTTCCTGTTTTTGTTTTTCTTGGCTGTTTGACTGCATTTTATCTTGTTTTAATTGTCTATAACTCACTGATTTTACATTGTGTGGCCTTCAAAGGTACCATAGAAATAAAGTTTATTATTATTCATTAGAATTAGAATTATAAATTCCATGAGACACTCACAACATCCGTATCTTCATCCATGTTCAGGCTCAAGAGTTTAGACAAGAACTGGAAGGTCGAGTGTTTTTAATATAAATTTGACAATTTTTGTGTGTATTATTATAAACATAATGTGTTTCATCAGATTTAAATTATATAAATTATAAGTTTTTATGAATTATGTAAAGTTTACAGCTTAGAAAACTATGGCATTTCTTTAAAAATAAAAACAGAATATGTGGGGGAAAAAAGTCAACTTATGTTCTTACCATTTGGGTGTAACTGGTCCATGATTCTGAAACGAGAAGAAAAACAAAGAAAAGTAGCAAAAAAATAACGAAGAGGTTTGTGCGTCACAAAGTCGTGTGTGAAAACATGCACAAAATGCACACACGTCCAGGATGCACCTTAACTGCAGAACATCCTGTGCTGAAGCATGCACAGACACGTTATTTCACAAATATGCAACCCATTAAAGACGTTTTTAAAATGATTACTTACCGACTATAGCGAGGTTGTCTTGAAAGCCAGTCAGTCATACTCTGCATTCACTTACAGGAGAGCAACTGCAGTACTTTCACTTTTGATATGAAACAATGAGGAAATACGTTCGTGCCTCATTCTGGGTGTATTTTACAGATAAGATGCAGCAGCAGATTATAGATGCAACAAGTGAGGTAGTTTTGTGTGGTGGCACTTTCCTATTTATATTTTCCTTTTATATATGATGTTTTTGCTTCATTTTATTGCTGTGCTCATTTTTACAGCTGTAGATGTTTCATGTTGAGCTCATTTTATCTCTTTCAGTAACTGTGGGTAGTTTAGTCTACAGTGTTGCATCATATTAGATAAGATCATCATAGTTTTGTAGTGTCATTGTCCCGGGAGGAAGATGTACATGTATCAGTAAAAAGTCAGGTCTTCATGACTTCAGAAAAAGAGGCCTGTGTTCAGATCACATCCTGTCTGACAGTATTCACCCCCTACACACGTAGCTGTCAGGTTCCTGCTACAAACACCCACAAACCAAAACCTACAGATCCAGTGACTCATTTGTACCCAAACCATCACACTAATCAACAACAATTATAATCAGGGTTATGTGCACATTCACTTACACCTGTTAGCTATTGTTTTGTTGTCAAGTTTTACTTTTTAATCACATTTTAGAATAGGTATTTACTGTCACTATTACAGGAACTATGAAAGTCAGTTTAGCAGCTCTGTTCTGTTTAGCAAGTACAAAAAGAAAGACTGTATATAAGAAAACATATACTGAAAAATACTGACAATATATAAAACTATAAAGAAATACTGAGACATACAAAAGGTCGACTCTAAACCACGGATAAAAGAAATATATACAACATATAAAGGATATATGTAAGGGAATAGAGGATAAATACAAAACCAGTTGCAAACCAAATTGAATCAAACATTATCCTTTTATTCTGTGTTTTACTTGAACTGTATCTTACTTATTCATATCTCTTGTTTTAATGCATTGCTGTGTGTGCATGTGTGTGAGTGAGTGTTGTTCTATTATTGCTGCTAGTGCACAATTAATTGCCTCTTTAGGAGACAAAGTGCTAAAGCTGACGCTGAAGTTGAAACTGAAGCTTTGCGACATTATGTTTTATGTTTGGCACTTGACCCATAAAGGAAGCACTTACTTTTTCAGTTAATCACAAACATTTTTATAATATATCATTTGAAAAGTAACTAAAACTGCCAGATAAATGTTAAAAATGGAAAAATGTGCCTTAAATTTGTGGCTGCATTTGCATATCTTGTTTTAAATGCTCATGATTTGATTTGTTTGGGTTAGTATTTTGTTTTGCAAAGCACCTTGTAACTCTGGTTTTGGAAAGTGCCACAGAAATAAAGTTTATTATTTTCATTCCAATTTAGTACAGTTACTGCGACTTGAATTAAATGTTTATGTCCTCTTTTGATTTTTTTTCTCAGCGGGTAAACAGCCTGTGTGCTCTCATCACCTGTTGCATGAGTTGTTTTAACTGATAAACCATTAAACCAACCGCCCAGTGCCAAAAAGAAATAAATACTTTTCAGGAATAAGCCAGATGAAGAAATACTGGACTTGTATTATCAGTATTTTGTCAGGAGTCTGTTTTCTATTATGTTGCAGAGTTCTGCTCCCAGGTGGCCAAAAACTGAACTGCCAACAGACTACTACTGCTGACTGATGCTGCGTTCATGGTCTGCTCGTAATATTCAAAACTCACTCATAGAGACTGAAAAGATGAAGACAGTGCATTTGAAAAGTAAAGCAGCATGCACTTTTTTTTTTTTTTTTTTTTAATGAAGGAGTTTTACATTGATTTTACCCCTAATGGGGAAAAAACAAAGGGTTCCATAACAAAAGGCTGTATTTTTATTCAGTGCTTTCAACATAAATCCAAGGAAACACATTAGACTGGAGTACTGCAGATATCAAACCAATATTAAATAAAATAAATAATGAAATCGCATCATAGCTGGATCACCAAATTTTAAAGAAGTCAAACCACATTATTAATGTCACTTTTTTATGGTTGCCTAAGAACTAAGAGGCTACCCCCTGCATTTGTTAAAGTTAAAGAACCTATTGTAAATTCAACCACTGCATTAAATCCAATGGAAGGATCTGAACTATTTACTTCAGCTGATTAGTGCAGTAAAAAAGTTAGATTAAAAGCTGTCTGAAGCTGCATAAAATGGAAAGACTCGAGTGCAATTAATTTAATTTAGTACAATACATTCCACTACTGGTGAAATATTCTGCAGTGCAATACACTACTGTTAGCCTCCCTTCATTGAAACTGTACAGTCTTTATGCTCTTTATCAAACTGATGCTTGTTTAAAAAACAAAATTCCATTTTCAAAGTTTTTTTTATCATCAATTCACTAGATGCACAGGACATACAGAGTATTGAGACACCATTTCTATCATCTTGCTTTTAAATGTGAAATAGAATAAGAATAAATACATAGACAAACTTCAATAGAGTATATAAGGTAGGTATAAATCAAATATATTTACACTTAGTTTAGTTTTATTTTGAGCACATAAAATCATCAGATAACAAAGAACAATACAACATGGACAAACAAAATTTTCGGCACTCAAAAAGGAGTGGAATGAAGTGTCACTTCTACTACTACTTCACCCCACACGCTTTTCACAAACTCATAATTAAATTGATTCTGCTTCCTTTTCTATGTTAACACACTTTTCTTTTTCTTTTTTTTTTTTTTTTTACAGTTTTGTAATAACACAAAACATCCATGCAAACCATTCACCATACCCTTTTTTAGTCACCACACACACAATCATATTTGCATAATCAACCTTTTTTAATATATACTATAATATTTATATGCATCTTAATTATTTACCACAAATACAGTCATTACGAAATGTGATAATATCTCCTAATCATGATAGTCTGTGTTAATTAATTAGTTACAAATAGGCAATACACAATAATATCTTCTTTTATGCATTCTTTGATATTATAACTAGATATTCACTTATTCAAATAATGTTCTATATTGTGTTATTATACTGGATTTATACATCTTTTTGAATGCAGAAATTGAAGAAGACATTTTTAAGTTTTGATCCAGATTATTCCACAGATGTACCCTTCTAACAGATACACTGGCTTTTTATGTTTATTCTACACTTAATTTTCTTGACGATTTCACTTCCCCTTAAATTATAATTGCTTTGCCTGGGCTCAAACATCTCCTGTGTACCGTCAGGGAGCATATGGTCATGGGCTTTATACATTATGATAAGAGTATTAAGGTCGGCGAGATTGTGTAGTTTTAGAGCATTTAAATTTATAAGTACTCTGCTTGATTGACAATTCGAATGGCAGCAGTAGTGCTGTATAGACAGACTGCAGACATGGAAGCAAACAAAAAAAACAAAAAAATCCTTTTCCTCCACATCATCATCAAAATCATGTTTTATCTTTTCTTTTTTTTGTAATCCATTTTTATTTTTTTATGAGGTGAGGAGGTGAATAGTGGAACAAAACAGGCAAAGAAAGAGGTTCAATTTGTGAAAAATGTGGAAAATGATCATCACTGCACTCTTACCTATTTGTTTAGTTAATTCAATTGCTGTTCATTGATGTTTGTGCTTTTACTTTGCCTCATAAATAGCCTGTCTTGCTGTGGCTCATACAGCGCTGTGGTTTCCGATAGCCCTGAAGGCATCAGCAGATGCGGGTCTTATTTGTTGTCTCCGGCAGGAGGGCGTTCCGCTGAAGAACACACACAAATACAGTGTGCGGGATTATGCCGGTGAACGGAGGCGCTGTTTCTTATTTAGATGCGGATGCGTCTTAAAAGGGTGTTTTTTATACGGGTCTTCCTTGATGTTCGTCTTCCTGGTGGAACCACTGCCGGGGGAAAGGCGACAGAGGAGGCCAGGCTCGAAGACATGGAGGCCAGCCCCGCCGTCCTTGCAGAGGGAGTGAGCTGTAGGACGGTAGGCGCTTGCATTTCTTCCGATGCGTAAAGAAACAATGAACATGGAAGCAAAAAAAAAAAAGACAGAAAAAACTCCTTTTCCTCCACATTGTCATCGGAATCATTTTTTATCCGCACATGCATTGACGGATGTGTTTTTCCTTTAATTTCAACTCACTTTGCCACTGTCCGTGAATGCGTCTTAATAACCATAACGCACTGAATATCGGGGCACTGTTTATGTTTTGTTTTTGTTTTTTTTTCAGCAGCTAGTGGCCGTCAACATGTCATAAACACATGCAGACGCCGTTTATGTGTCAAACAGAATGCAAAAAAAGCATAAACATAACGGGGCTGCACATGTCTTGAGTGATTTGTGGGAAAATCCTTCCTTTTGCAGTCACATGTCATAACAAGGAGAAAAGACTTTATATCAGAATGATGACTGTCAGGATTCAGAGCAGGTTACCATCTCATTATGAAGTCAAGCTGAATCATATATTTCTCAATAACTTTTCAGAAACATCTCGTCATCATCGACTGTTTATTTATTATTATCAACACATGAGCCATAATTATGACAAATATTCATATTGTTGTTATATGAAAAACAAGGCACTGTTATGCAGATTTTATTTATATTTTTTTCAGGTAGCAAAAGTAACTGTAATGTCATAAAAATGATCTTATATTTTCCTTATTCCAGTGATCTTCCTCCAAACTTTCACCGTGTCATAGAACACATGAACTTTAATGATTCTGTCGTAAATGCAAACAGACTTTCAGAAGAAACTTTTTCATACAGCGGTTATATTTATATACAAGGAAAAGAGGATAAGTGATAAATGATCAGTGCAGTGACTGAAATTTAGAAGGATCTTAACAGAAATAGAATCTAGTATTATTATATTATTATATTTTCACTATCACAGGAGCGAGACACCTTTTAATATGTTCCTGAAGCTTTTCTTTTTTTTTTTTTTAATTTTCCTGTATTTAGTGCCAGTCAAAAGTTAGGAAACAGTCTTTTATCATTTTATTTCGACACATGCATGTTTCTTTACTTATTTGCAGCAAACGCGGTTATTTTACATAAATGTGCAAATATTGGTACAAAATAGTTCAGCTTTATTTTCGTGGTAAAATCCTCCCATAGCAGCTATAACAGTTTTACACGAGAAGTATGGGAAGGTTTCGATGCCTCATATACTGATATGTGTCAGTGTTGAACCATCAGATGAATTTTCTATAAGGGATTTAACCTGTATGTATAGAATGAGTTGCCATGTTCTGCAAACCCGTTGAAAACACAGACTTGTGATGACATAACCGCATGTATTTGATCTAGAATCTACTGTCACTGTCTAAGTTGATGAATACTAAACTTTTTGTTCTTATATCTGTACATTTATATATTTGTTTGGTCAAAAAAAAAAAAATCTCCATACAGTTAAATGATTTAATTTGTTACATAATAAACAATAGGAACATGCATTTGTGACTGGTTTAGACTGGATCTTTCTAAACTTTTGACTGGCACTAGAGCAGGTGGTGTTAAGTATCCATGTGCATTACTATCACACGATAGTAATAGTCTGACTGTCATGTGATAGTCCACTGGAGAGCTGAAACGTCATCATCAGTTTGATTTTTTTTATGGAAAAAGTATCAAATTTGTCTTGTTCCATCCTCTCAAATATTTTGTTTTCTGTGCTCGTCTGTCTTCGGATTGTGGACCAAACAATATACATAATCGCCATAATTGTGCCAAAACATGTGAAGATGAAAAGACACTGTTATTTTGACTGACTGTTAGTTTGAAGAAGAAAAACTGATGATACCATAATACATTGTGTGAGTTTTATAATTGATTCAGTGGGTGATACAGTCTGTGGATACATAGCGTTGATTTGTTGGTGGTTTTGTTAGTCCTAAGCGTGATCTGGTTCCTAACATGTCCCTTGTTACATAGTATGGGCATTCAACTCGTTGCAATCAAAGAGGACTATCAGCAGTTTTCCTATTTCAGTAATGCTCTTCATACAGATTCATACACATTATAAGTATGTGGTCCACAACTTAAGGTTTATTTTGATTTTGTCACTTTTCACATGCGTTTAGTGGTTGCATAAAGTTGCCAGAATATACAATAATATCATTAATCCCAATTATTTAAATGACAGTAATGAATTGTCAGCTCATATTTCATCTTTGTGACGTGCGTAGACATTTGAAGCTGTTTTTTTGGCTTTGGAAATACAATTTAATCATTTTCTCACATATCAATAAATCAAGAAGTAATCGTTACATGAATAAACAATGAAAATAATTGTTAGTAGCAGCCCCAGACCAGAGTTGAACCAACATAAATAACACTCTCCAGGGCTCTTTGGTACTGAGTCCACAGCTGGTGAACTCTACTGAACACCATTCTTCTCCTGTGTTTTCAGGTGTGATTCTTTTTGGGAGTTGACCCTCCCTAGAATGGACCCCTCTCACATTGGCGGGGATATGTCACCTTTGTATGTGCCAAGGAAGAGGAAGTCTACCCAATCGCAACCAAAAAGCGGAGTGCCATGTCCAGGTAGCGTAAAAAGACATGAAATCAAACCTGTACTGCAGCAGATTTTCATCATTATGACAGACAATCAGGTGGTTTATCTTTGTTTGTTGTGTTATTTGAATTAAATCCGAAATTTTCCAACAGTTGTTCAGCAAATGCCGGAAAGAGCCTGTGATTTCAATGCAGTTGGATACTCTAAGGTAAAACATAAATACACACTGTATGACTGGAGTATACATCCTGTTGCAGAATTCTATCAAAGTGTTTGGGTGTGATTGTCCATTTCATTGTTCTAAGACTGAAAATCTGTTAACTTTATGCACAACACTGCATCTCTGGTTCTGTACTTGAATGTTTTAGAATGATGATCCTCACACCCGGGATGCTCTAAAGATGAAAAGAACATATGGTAGAAAAAGGTGAGAGACAACTTTCACAACAGACTTGTTCAGTAACAGTGTTGAGGCTGCTTTGCAAACTAAAAATTACAGCAAACTACAGCAGAATCACCTTATTGGGAGAAATGTAGTTACAATGATTCAATGATTAGAGTTACTTAGGCAATATATTGTCATTATT
Source organism: Apogon hyalosoma (assembly GCA_037367295.1). NCBI lineage: Eukaryota > Metazoa > Chordata > Actinopteri > Kurtiformes > Apogonidae > Apogon > Apogon hyalosoma. The sequence continues at coordinate 21,725,878 of JAPQRP010000018.1, forward strand.
TTTTTTTTGAGGGGGGGTTACTTTTTTTTTCAAGAAGGTTTTGTACAGAAAAAAAAAGACATAAAATAAGAACATTTATAGAGGGCTGTACATAATCACTTAAATTACAATAACAACATACAGGGAAATACAGTTTATATTCTCATTATTATGAAGTACGTTGTGTTTTTTCTTCAAGTAGTTTCCATATAGAACCCATCGTGTCTGTCTGCCCGTCATCGTTTTGTTACTGGAGCACAACTAGAATTTTTATTCATTTATTTTTCGTCAGACTTATGTCAAGTACGTGTGTGAATTTTGATGCTTAAGGGTGTTAATGCAGATTTATTAGTGTCTATATGCTTCCACTTTTTTCAGCTGTGTATCTATAATAGTATATTTTTGTTATTTAATCAATCAGGTATGAGGACCTCCAAAGTGTTTCCATAGGAACAGTTGAATACCCAACCACCAGCTGCTCAGTGATGTCCTCAGGTGGTCTAGCCAATGGGGCAGACTCAGGCTCAATGGCTCCGCCCACTGCAAGGCTGCCCCCAAGAGTGGTGGCAAAAGATGCGTGGCCCCAAAGTCCAGAGTCCAGCAGGGAGGCGTCCCAGCCCCAGGACCAGAGCTGGACCTCCAGCCGAGGCCAGAGCTCTGAGGCCTGGGGGCCTGGCCAAGAGCAAGGAGCGCAGGAGCAGGGTTGGAGCTCCAGCCGAGACCGAGCGGGACATTCAAGTCAAGACACGTGGATTCCAGGCCGGAACAGAGCTCGTACAGGACCTGACCAGAGATGGATAACGGGCCAAGACCGAGGTTCAGAGCAGGCCTGGGCAGCCAGCAGAGAAAGAGGACACGATCAGACCTGGAACATGGGAAGGGATCCAGGAAGAGACCACCCCCCCTCTGGATCAGAGCAGGGATGGAGCAGTGGGCGTGACCAAGACCAGGCATGGAGCAGTACAAGCAGAGACTCAGAGCACAGAGGACACGTCTGGAGAGCAGGTAGCGATTCATACACACGGAATTATATGAATTAGTGTGATTCAACAAACCACCTCCCATGAGCAACTTTCAGTAAAGTAAATCTACACAGTTCTCATGTTTGTATTAGTGAAGTAAATTGTGCAACTGAAATTAAAATGAAACCAGAAGGAAAGACAGGAAAGAAATCTCACATCCCAGTATTATGAGTATAAGAACATATTTAAACGATGAAGTATTGCAGTAATATTTTTAATGAATTCTCAAAAACCTAGTGATTTCAGTTGATACTTTACATGCTGTGTTTTTTTTATGTTGTGTTTAAACCCAAACCACTAGATATAGTATTATCCATCTTTACCCATTTGACTCTTCAGAAGTTAACTCTTTGAATCCACCACAAAACACCAGATTTCAGAAGATGTTTTTGACTCACATGCTCTTTCCAGTGATATACTTCTCTTAATGGTAGAGCTTGTCATAAATGAACCATATGCATTTGAAAAGAAATGTGAAATAATTTTTTTTTTTATGTTTAAATGCCTCATAGAAGAGAGAATTTAACATCTTCCTGAAAAAACTCATTCTAATAGTCCACCAACACAAGAAATAAATAGTATATTTTAAAGATCTGCAGTGGATGAATAACATCATTAAGACGCAGGACTGAAAGGTATAGAAAATCCTTCATACTCACTGCCATCAAAGTCTACAACACCTCAGTTTGATGATTACTTCTTTCGTTTTTTTGTTTTGTTTTGTTTTGTTTTGTTTTTTTTTATGTTATTGAACTGATTAAAAAAAAGAGACTTTTCTCTAGGGGATCAATAAGGTTAGTCTGTATCTGATGTGGCCAAAATATACAAAGGAGTTATATTTACCATAAAGACTTGAATGTGGAGAAAGTCCAGAGAGTGGAGATGGAGCAAAGTCCACTTGTTAATCATTTTCCACAATCAGCAGAGGGCAGAGGCTCCAGTAAATTACCAATCACTCTGACAGTAAGTCCTACAGAGAAGTCATAGCAGGACATTCTTTCTCCTGTATGACCAGTTCTTAGATTGTCTTGAATGAGATATGATTCTTCTTTCAGGTTCAGATTCAGCCAATGTCGGGAGTCCTCAGGACAATCCAGAAGCCTTCACAGCTCAGCCCAGTGATGAGCAGAAACCTCTAGTCTTTCCCCTCAAGAAAGAGCCTCCCACCTACCCTCCAGGTGAGAGAGTGAGAGGGGAGATGTGGTGTTTACATCCAGGCTGGCCTTTCCATCGTGGGTTGTTTTAAGTAAATAACATCTTATGTGTTGGTTTCCTCAGGAAGCCAAGAGGAGTGTTGGCAGCTCCAGATTGTGGCCAAAGGCAGAGTGACCTGTCCTAAATGTAAAAGTGTGAGCAGAAAGACAGTGGAAGGGCTGAAGAAACACATGGAGAACTGTAGACTGGTGAGCATGACGGGTTAGCGCCTCTGATATCCAGTAATGATATTAATCTTCTGCAGATTGATGTGGGTTTCACTGTGCATGAATTGAACTGGTATCTGGACAATTCTGATGATATTTTTAAAGTAAGGGTGTCAAATGTGAAGTATTGACAGTCTCTATCTAAGAACATCAAACTGTCTACTGTGTCTTCCTCATCAAAGTTCTGTATGTGTTATAAGCTTTGTATGTGTTAAGTGTTAGTTTTTACTTTTACCAAAGACACCAGATGGTTTTAGGTCAGTATGACTTAAAAGCCAATTAAAACAGCATCCACCCTGTATGCATGTGTCCTAAATTCTACACATGTAATTAGATAAACCCATGTTGTGCAGCTTTTCCACTGTGAGTATCAGTTTGACCTGCCTTGACTCGGCACAGCTTGGCTTGGTTTGGCCGTCAGTGCATTGTGTTTCCAGTGCATTCAAAGGTTAAAGGTTAACTCACTTTATTATCCCTTTGGGTAAATGAGGTTTCTTCATTTTACTCAGCCCAATACACACAGCACCTAGCTTTAACATCGGCACTTAGCACATATTGAGCAGGGAGCTGCCATCAAAGGACCAATGCCAGATCTTTATCAGTACCTTATGCAATGGCACAGGCAGAATGAACCTACATGTACCTGTTTTTGATGTTGGGGAAATCATTGAACCAGAGGCACAAAGAGGAGGGGCAAACACAACACAGAAAGGCTCTGGCAAAGTATAGGCCTAGTACTTGCTCAGCCCTACTGGTTGTCATAGAGACATAACAAACTATTCTAACATCTTCAGTGCAATCTGCAGCTTCTAGCTATGAGGAGGATGAAAAGATTGGTCCATTTTTTTAGGAAACAGTATATTTTTTCTGTGGTAGATTTGTCAAAATAGACCGTACTTGAAAATGTACTCAGGTATTTTTGAAGATTTCCTCCCAGTCTGACTTGGCATCATGTCACAACATGATTATATACATATGCATTGATGCAGCAATGATTCTGGATCACCCAGGCTGTGATCGGCATGATTTTAAGTCATATTTATTATTCTAGGGGCTTGGAGAAGGTGGTACTAGAAATAGAGGACAATGGTAACTGGTCTTGCATTCATTCAGTGGAAACACCTAAAAAGCCATGTTACAGAAAAGCAGCATTAGAGATCTATATTAGAGAAACATATTGTGTCACAGCAACAAAGAGCAAGAACAATATTTACAATGAAAATAATAGAAATGATAAAAAAAAAAAATAATGGTTCCAGGCACAACAAATCCTGCCCCTCACATGTATTATATCTTATTTTGGCATCGGTCCAGCTGATGTCATCCTGTTTATGTGTGTGCTGATGTCAGCATATCAATAGCCTCTATATATGTGCCAAGTTTGAAGTAAATTGAAACAAAATTACTGTTTTTATAGACATTTGAAATTTCGCCCATCATAAGTAAATGGGAAAAAAAAAGATTTTAAAAATTCCTAAAAATTGGGAACTATGACCTACTTTTCCCAAAATGTAATCACATTTTTTCTGGGACACTGGCAATCTATAAACTCAATTTGGTATGAAATCAACCAATAATTTTGCTGCTAGAGTGTTGACAAACAACCACCCCACCACCCCAATCACCACCAAAATTTAAGTATTTGTTCCTTGTGCCAGTATCAACATTTCCTGAAAAATTCATCCAAAGCCGTCCGTATTTTTTTTAGTTATCTTGCTAGCTGACAGACAGACAGACAGACAAACAAACTCCGATGAAAACATAATCTTCTTGGTGGAGGTAATTGATAACTGGAAGAATAATAGAGGGTCTAAAGGAATCAACTGTAAACACTGAAAAAGATATTTCCCAATAATACAATTACACATGTGAATAATAGTAAACCAAGGGAGATATTAGAGCAACTCCAAGGAAACCAAGGAAAAACTACAGAAGTATTCAAAATCTCAGTCATAATAGAATGAATCTCTGTGTGCAGCAACCTTTTACCTGTCAACACTGTGGGAAACAGCTCAAGTCTTCAACAGGAATGAAGTATCACATCATGGCGGACCACAGCCACTTGGTGAGAACTTTTAACACTTTCTGAACTTTTCATGTTGGATTTTTTTTTTTTTTTTTAACTCTAAAACAATTCTCGCCAGTATTTATGTTTTTACTCTTGACTGAGATCTGTATTTGGCACATTTCTTGGTATTTCTTCAGCTAATAAACCCGCTTTTTGCTGTACGGAGTCATATTAAGTAAAAGTTCACTGGGGTGTTCTTTGTGTTGGATATCAGTTTTATTTCACTTCTTTGCCTGTTCCCAGCCCTCAGCAGATGATGCCAAGGACCTGGATGACCGGGCCATCAAAGACAAACTGCGTAAAATCCTGAAGAGACTTGGCAAATTAAAATGCTCCAAAGAGGTAAAGTTTTCATTAGCCTTCATTAAGGTCCAATGTTCTGTTCTGTTATGCAATGCTATGCTATCCTATGTTACGTTACGTTACGTTATGTTCACAGTGGCTCTATCGTCTGAGAACCTGCCTGTAGTTATACTTGTGTGTGCTGATATCAGTTGTCATAAATTACATTATATTAAAGCAGTGATAGAACACAGCCTTGAGCCCAGACTATTCCATGTGAAAAGGCTAGAAGATCAGAGATTTAATTATCCGAGACAAGAGCTGATGACTCTTGGATGGTTCTGTTTTCATTTCAGGGCTGTAACGCTGCCTTCACCAGCATTATGGGCTACGTGTACCACATGAAGAAATGTGGAAAGGAGGAGTCTGAGCTGGAGAAGATGCTGCTGAATTGCTCTCATTGTGGGAAATCATACAAGTCCAAGGCTGGTCTTGAATACCATCTTAAGTCAGAGCATGCTCCCGTGAGTCACGGTCACCTATTTAGTTCTTGATAAACACAGATTAATATCAGTCAGCCTCGTGACGTTCTCCTCTTCATCTTGTCCAGACACCACAGAAGACTGAGGAAGACGAGGTGCTGAAGGCCGAGAGGGAGGCGAACCCAGAGAGGACGGCCAGTGGGCGGGTGCAGAGGGCGTCGGCGCAGGTGGCCAACTTCCACCTGGCCGAAATCGCAAACAACGAACTGCCCAAAGACTGGCCGAAGAGGAAGTTTCAGTCTGACCTGGTGCCTGATGACAAAAAGGCAAGAAAAGTTGAAGTTTATGTTGAATCCGTCTATCGCGCTGGAAGATTCATGAGGATAGTCTCGACTCTGTTTGGGTGTTCTGGGGTTGTATAAAGGCCTGAAGGCGGTGCTGACAGCTGCATTCATGTTTACTATGTATGAAAAGATCACAGCAGCTACCTTTTTTCCCGTCGATAGTTTTATCTCCCAGACAACCACGTGAAACCAGCATGATCCAACTAACATAAGCACAACCTCAACCAGTGAACACAGCTTCACTGACTTCTTGTTTGTTCTGTTTTTCAGTTAAAATACGCCCGACCTGGCCTGCCTGCCTTCAGCCAGGAGGTGTTGAGGAAATGGAAAAATGAGGTGAAGCTTCAGAGGAAAGTTCATTGTCCTAACCAGGTACAAATAATATCTAATATCTAAAAACAAAGCCAAAGTGTCTAATTTGAGTTAGAGGGGCTTATAATGTAACTGTATTTCTCAGGGCTGTGGCAGCACTTACACCAGTGTGTCTGGACTTAAGGCCCATTTGGGACTCTGCACAAGGGTATATCACCTCTCCTCTGTTTCTCTAATACTTCTAATCTTCTAATCTTGAATATTGTCATTAGTTATCATCTGGATTGAACAGTAATACACATGAGATCAAGTAGACGTAAGGCAAATATGTTTCATGTGCATGAAGGCTGTAGCACTGTTTTTTGTTCTTATTTACAAAATATATACTTTCTGTTTGTTTAATTCTAATATGATAGTGGATTCAAAAGACAACATCTATGACATTCATCTTGGTTTTTACAAAAGATCCTTCCAGCTGGTGATATTATCAAATCCACTCCATCTCAGGTAAATATATGTGATTTTCCAGCTTTTTTATTGCATTTCGTCACATTTCAGGGTGACTTTGAAGCTGGAAAATACAGATGCCTGATCTGCAATAAAGAGTTTAACTCAGAGAGTGGTGTGAAATACCACATCAACTCTGTCCACTCACAGGTAATGTTTTTTATGTGTTACTCTATGCAGATGACATCACATTTAACAGACACCACAACAACTTACCTTATGCCATGTTTTGGTCTTTCGTCTTCTCCCGTCCCCAATAGGACTGGTTTGTGACCAACAAAAAAGCTTCTAAGAAGTTTGAGAAATTCCTAAGAAACCAGCCTAAGGAGTTTCTCCATAACATGGACAAGCAGATCACAGATCAGTACCACCACCACCTCCAGCATTATCAGCAGCACCACCACCATCAGCAGCAGCACCAGCTCCATCAGCATCCGCTGCAGCCGCTGCATCACCTCCAGCACCAGGCTCAGTTCCTCCATCCAGAGCACCAGAACCTCCCTCCGCAGATGGACACTCAGATCCAGCAGCCGATGATGCACTATACCCCTCTGGAACCTCCTGCAGGGCCAGTGTGGGTGGACATGGAGCGAAGAGGATTAGAGCAGATGGAAATGCAAATGGCTGTTTCAGACAAACCAAGCGAAGACAGTAGTGAAGTTGTAGAGGTGAAGGGGGAGAGAGGAGGAGAAGAAGGAGAAGGGGAGAAGGGGAAGGTGGACGGAAGGCAGAAGGATTCTTTTGCATTCAGCACTAGTGGAGAAGCTGGTGCTGATGGTGGGAGTGGGAGTGGGAGTGGGTGTGGCGGCAGCAACAGTAGTAGCAGTAACAGCAGTAACACTGGCAGCTCATCCAGTGAATCAGAGGTGGACCAGCAGGACCGGCTGAGACAGGTGGACCAGTGGAACCTGAAAAGGCCGGATGATGTGGAGGCTCACCCTGAGTCTGGAAAGCGACAGAGGAACACTTAAACATAGACTAATAACGCTTGGGTTTCATGCACCAGAGCTGATTTTAACATAGATTTTATTAGAAATAGAGGCTTCAGTACATGCATCATCCACAGGTCCAACAGGTGAGCATGAAGCCACGGACCTAAAACCTCTGGAGCTGGAGGCACCAACAGGGTTTACGTTTGGTCTTAAGCTAAGTCACTCCTATCTTCCAACCTTATTCATACACCATCATCAGTTGCACCATTAGGTTTAAGCCTCATTCTTCCAAAAACTGAGCTGAATTTTCCTACCTATGACGTATAAACCAGTGGGCTGTTTAATGATTTTTGTCAACACGGCTTGGCATAGTAAAAATATTTGCGTGCATCAACGAGCTTGTAACAACTCATTATGGAAAAAAAACAATTTTTCACTTCATCCATAAATTATTCCACATTGCAGTGGTTATCACAAAATACTGGAGTTGCACTTTTAGTAGCATCATTTTCAACAAGCTGAAGCTTTTTCATCGTCTTTTTGGGGAACAGTGTCAAAAGACTGTTGCATCCATTAACCCTGCTAGAAAAAAAAAAAAAAAAACATGGATGAGTTTGATTTTTGACATAAGCCCTGTTCATTAGACTGTATTTGCAAGATAAATTTGATAAGATTGTTAGTGCATTTGTATGACTTTTTAGTCTAATATCAGAATAAACCAGAACACCAGTCTAATTGAATATTTGGTAAGTTTAATTTAGCTTGGCTGTCATGAGTAAGAATCGTTTTTGTTAATTATTATGTAATACATCACATTATTTTCATCTTGAAGGGCAACTGAGGCATTCTGTAATAACAATAGCAATATGCAATCTTTCACTACAAACTGGCAGTCTCCAAGCTGGTTGTTTTTACTTGCTGAAATGATCATTTGTTACATTTTCAGCATTTGTGCGTAGTGTGTTGTTACGCACCTCATATATAGATGTTACAATGTGTAGATTTTCAGGTAAGAGACTTATTCAGGATAGAACCAAAACAAATGTGCACAGGATATAAACATTTGGCCACATGATAATTCAAAATGTGAATGAAACAAAGTAAAGATGATCTGTCTGAATAAACGAATTAGGCTACGTTCAGACAGCGGGTCTTAATGCACAATTCAGATTTTTTTTTGTGTTTATATTACACATTAAATGCAACTTGTGTCAGTTTTGAGTATGAACTGAACGTGACCCGCATGCACAAACGAGGTTCTCGCAGGCACGCACTGTGTTTATGGAAGTAAATGTGGAGGGACGCAGAATTGTGACATTCGTCGCATTTCAATGACATAAAGGTCGGATGAATGGGACCTGGCCGTTCAGACTGAAGTCGCATTGCAATATATCAGATTTAGGACCACATATGAAAGTAGCCTGGGTCGGATTTGAAAAAAATCCGATTAGTGCTGTTCAAACTGTCTTTAACAGATCGTATACAGGTCACATATGGGCAAAAAAATCTGATTTGGGCCACATTTGCCTGCAGTCTGAACGTAGCCTTAATGATAGGATTTCTTATTTCATTGTAGGTGAAACTCTTTTTTTCTTTTGTTTGGTGCAAATCAGAAATTATACATACAAGTACATAAGAAAGAGGTTGTTGACAGTGAGACAATAGATAGACAATAGTCACTGTCACATAGTCATTTACATCAACATGCATATACAAGACCAGGCGTAGTCGGGACTCGGCTTATGTCCAGTTGATGCAGCCAGCTCCTGATGTTTTGGAGGTTGAGAAAGCTTTTCATGTGATGTTTGACTGATATCCTCACAACGTCAGCATAGATACAAAACCTTATACACTTTTAATTTAGATGTTCTCTCTCTGTCTTCAAGTGGTTGTCAGTGTATAGCCCTGGAGAAATGTAGTATAACGTGTGTTTATCTTTGAAATGTGTCTTATTCTTTTAACACGTTTGATAAGCCCTTCTTGTCTCATGTTTACCTAAAAGGGAAAAGTTACTTAAAAGAGAGGATAAAGTATAGTATTTTGTTAGACTTGTCTCGGTGCTCTCTCTCTGAACATATTTTGTGCCTCCTAAGTATGATCTATCACTTCATTCTACTCATCGACTGGTCTCATTTTTACATTCAACATGTCAGCCTAAATAATAATACACATCCTCCTCATTCTCTTATTGTCCTCACCCCTTGATTATTTGTGATTGGACTAAATTTAATTGTGCAGGCTAATAATGCAATGAATTCTCCTGATACAAATTAGGTAATAATAGTTCATATCCAACAGTAGTAGCAGTTTATAATTTTGATCAATACACCTCTTTGTTTTCTTCTTAACCCTCAAAGACCTAAACCGCCACCAGCAATTTAAAGCATCGACAGTACTGAGTAATAAAGCTTAATAACTTTTCATCCACTAATCTTTTAAATGCACTTAAATTATTTGGATAAAAAGCAGCTTATCACCTTTTCAGCAGCGTCTTATGTGTCTTTTTTTGGATGTTCAGAGACCTCATAGTGAGCATGATCATCTTCTGCAGATTATTGATACTGTTTTTTTTTGTTCAGTTATTGATATATATTGCAACTTTCTCTTCAGTTGTCACTGTTATGATGTAATAACCTTTGAATTTAGTCTGAGCTCTTATTAGTCTACATATTCGGTAGGAAAATACCTGATTTTTATTGAAAAATGTCAAATGCAGAGGATAATAATGTAATAAATGGTGATAAATTACTTAGGAAAAGTAAAGGGAAAACTAATTCAGAAGTTTAGGTCTTAATGGGTTAAAGCATCATTTCCGTTAATGTCTGTGCATCAAAATATATTTATCATACGTCTTTGCCTGCAACTTTACTGTGATAACAAACCTCCCGTAAGTCTCGTCCTGTCTTTTGTTTGCAGAGAAACATTTTCAGTATGTGACTCTCTCCAAAGCCCAAAATTATTTCCATTATTAATGTTTTTTGATTTCAGATGTTCAAGCCAGCCATGGTTGAACATCTCCCCTTTCATCCATCAGTCCTCGCTCTACTTAGCTATAAGAATCAACCTGTTAAAGTGTTAGTCTTTGTGATTAGCGTCCAAATGAAATGGAAATAAATCTAATTCCTTTAAAGATGGCATCAGCTGCCACATATGATCATAATCCTTTTAAAATTACTTTTTTTTTTTTTTTTAGTTTGACAAAAACGTAACTGGATTTTGGACAGTTTTAGGTGAAATTTCAGAATAAGGTACTGTTTCCCTGCTATCAAAATTAACTTTCATGCTCAGTTTTCTGTTTGAAATAATCCAAATAGTATGGGTTTTTACATGACAAAAAGCACAAAGTAAAATCTGAAATGCAGTCGTTAATGATCACAAAAACAACACTGGCCAATAAATGTGACTGTCTATATGACGTTGAGGGAAAAAAATGGGTTTGTCAATAATATTTCAGAGCAGACAAATGATCCAGAGTGTATTTATTAATGATCAAATGAACAGAGTAATGTTATTTTCACAGCAGATTTTTACTGCCAGTATGTGTTGAAATTCCACGAGTGGTTGGTGTTTTTCTTCCTCAAAACCAGCCCTGTTTTTCTCATTTTCATGGAATATAATATCCAATAGCATGTTGCGTAAAGTTTATGTACTCTGCATTTTGTATCTACTATTGTGATGTATGGTTATGGATGGTTGTCAGTTGTTCGTCATGTCTGAACTCCATTTGTTTTGGATTCGTTTTGTACGACTCTTTTACATTAGAAGAGTATTTTTTTCCCCCACTGTTCACATCTGTTGATTTCACTTTGTCTTGCAATCATTTTTATTTAATGCCAGTGTGATTGCCTTTTAATCTGTTAAATAGTCAACTAATTGTGTATATACTGACAGAATATGTTCTTTATCTGTTCAAAGTGCTTTACCCTCTGTTAATCTCCATCAGATGCCTTCTAGAAAAAACAGCCTTTGTTTTTTTAAAATAATTAAGGATATGGGAAGTATTTCATGAAGCTTCTGTACTATTATTTAACATGCAGTGATCGTCTTATGAGTAAATCATTTACATTCATTAATTTGGAATTTAATTTTGGCTTTTTTTTAAAACTGTGAGCATGGCAAATTTTTTTTTTTTTTTTTTTTTTTTTACAAAGATACCTTACTCAAACTTTATTTTATTTTTTAAACTATAATAATATTACAGTTACTCTGTGATGGAGAAACTATTCAGACCCTTTGCTTCAAATTAATACTTGAAAATGAAATGAAATACTTGGAGGTACTAACTGCAATATGACACTAAAAAGTAAATGTCTCATGATCTCAGAAAAAAGTGGTTTTCAACTTTGTCATGATGCATTTTCCAGCAAATTAGTAAGAGTTTTCTGGAAAAAAGACATTCTTAAAGTAGATGACAAACAGGATGAAAAGTCCAAGGAACTCTCCTTCAGCATTAAAATGCTTTTATTCTCATGGCGTGGTCATATATAGACCTTAAAAAAACACTTCAACGCATTTCAAACCTCCATCAGGAAGTCAACACTTGACTTTAAGAGAGTGCCTTGGAGTTTTCTTCCTGTTGGTTGTCTAGTTTATAGAGTTTATTTAGATTAAGAAATAGGACAATCTGAAATTCAATCTTTTAAAAAATAATTTTTTAGCCTTTATTTAACCAGGTAAGTTACTTGAGAACTGATTGTCAATTTTCGATAACAACCTGGACATATAGAGACAAATAATAATCACTCTCTCATTCACACCTATGGGCAATTTAGCTCAACCAATTAACCCATCAGTGCATGTGTTTGGATGGTGGAAGGAAGCCAGAGTACACAGAGAGAACCCACGCAAACACGGGGAGAACATGCAAACTCCACACAGAAAGGTTTTGGCCCTGGGGTTGGAATCAAACTCAGGACCTTGCTGTGAGGTGACCACTGTGCCACCCCAAAAAACAAACATATCCTTCAGTTTGTGACAGATGTTCAAAATCAACACCAGTGCCCTGTTTTCACCAAACTAGAAGGAGATGAAACCTGTATTTGAAATATAACTAAAGCTGAGACTAAGGCACTGCAGTTAAAAAGTACAATATAATGCCTTTGAGGTGCAGTGGATAAAAGTTGGAGAAAAATGGTGGGAAAAAAACCTCAAGTAAAAAGTACATTTACCTCATTATTATTCTTAACAGAACTTAGATAAAAGTAGAAATACTCCCCATGTCTTCTTATGCTTGTGACCAAATTGTTATTGTCATACATGCACTTTGAACAGTGTAATGCTTAGCATTGAGACATTTCAACAATGTTTTCACAAATCATACTTTATTAGACTTTTCTGTGCCTCAAAACCTCTTGTAACACTTACATAATGTTTATCTTTACACCATATCCCTATCTCAGTTCATCCCATGTTGCATTGGATGGATTATTTTTTACTTAAACTAATTTTCACTGTGATAAAACATTTTTTCAGTGCTCTGACCCTTGTCTTTCTTTTGTCTTAATCTGCATCTGTTTCTTAATGTTTTTAATGTAAAAGTCAAATTACAACATTCTTTTAGTGATGTTTTTATTTTGTTTCACAGAATCTAACTGTTACTGTTGATCATAAAACAAAAAGACATTCATTTTATCAGTCACAACTTTTAATTTTGGTCAATTTGGATAAAAAAAAAAAAAAAAAAAAAAAGGAATCTTTCACTTTAACATAACCTCATCAATACTTGGACTTGTTGTGTTTCAGAATAATTGGTGAAAAGTCAAGTCATGGGTACAACTTACATTTTCTGATCCTTTGCCTAACATTTCTATTACTGGCTTCACCTGACATAATGCTAGAAAGTAACACATTAAAGCAACTTTTCACATTATCCAAGGAATTCTCACATTCCCTATATGCAAGAGATTTTTGAATTCAGTTCCATGGCCTTGGGCCTGATCTGTACTGATTGCATTACTACTTTTCCTTTAGAGTTATGTGCTGATATTTCATAGTAGTGTTATGACAAGAATTAAAAGTTTGTCACGGTGATTTTCACTCCTTGCCTATACAGCTCTAGAAAAAACTACGAGACCACTGCAAAACTATCACTTTCTCTGATTTTACCATTTACAGGTATGTGTATGAGTAAAATTAACATTTTTGTTTTAGTCTCTAAACTACTGACAACATTTCTCCCAAATTCCAAATAAAAATAGTGTTATTTAGAGCATGTATATCCAATACAACACATGGTCAAAATAACAAAAAGATCCAGTGTTTTCAGACCTCAAATAAAGAAAGAAAAACAAAGAAAACAAGTTCATATTCATGTCTAAACAACACAATACTAATGTTGTAATAACTTGGGAAAAGTTCAGACATCAATATTTGGTGGAATAACCTTGATTTTCAATGACAGCTTTCACATGTCTTGGTTCTCCTCCATCGCTGTTGGATGACTTTATAGAGCTCCTTTATGTACCTTAAAGAAACCGGGTCTCCTATGTGTTTACGTTCTTCGTTTTGAGGAACATCATGTCAGAATGAGTATAAATTGCATTGTCTCAGGTAAAAAAAAATTATCTGTCTATTGAGGGCTTTTTTTAGGAGTTATGTGTTGCTATTTCACAGTACCAGCAGTGTTATGACGAGATGATAAGAAAAAATAATACAAAAGAAAATCAAATATATAAAAGACAACGTGAGAGTAAATCATACCGATACAGTATGTGTGTGGTAGTGATGGGAATTTCAGCTCTCCTCAGTGATCTGGTATATTCGGCTCAGTTCACCTAGAAGAGCCGGATCTTTTGGTTCTCAAACAGCTCTTCATTTGACCACTTACGCCTTTGTAATTTAGTCAGATTTTGCATAGTTTTGATTTGTGATATGTGTGCACATAACATAACCTGTTTGATAAATTTGTTGTACTGAAGTAAAATGACATGTTCCAATATTAAATTGCTGTAGCCAGTTGTCTTACTGTGTTTACATACTGAACACTCTGAAACCACCCAATGAACCCA
>JAPQRP010000018.1:21740333-21759252 GCA_037367295.1 Apogon hyalosoma
CTTGTATTAGACTACAGTTTGTCTTTTTTTGCTCCTCATAGTTCATCTGTGCTTGTATTAGACTACAGTTTGTCTTTTTTTGCTCCTCATAGTTCATCTGTACTTGTATTAGACTACAGTTTGTCTTTTTTTGCTCCTCATAGTTCATCTGTACTTGTATTAGACTACAGTGTGCTGCTGAACCCTGTCGGACCACACTCCCTTTCCGGTTTCTTCTGCCTGTGTTGGTCACTCCCTCCGCTGTCAGTAGATCTGTAAGCGGTTGGAACTTGCAGTCGCATTAACCCGGTCTTGTCCTTTGCCGCATTTCCTCGTTTTTTGTTTCTTACAGACAAACGCCTGTTTGGATAATGCTCTAAGGTCTGCCGTCTACTGGACAAACTGTCGTGTTTTCTTCGGTTTAGTGCAAAAGCAGCCGTTGAAATGTCCAGCTGAGGACTGGGAAACCTGAAAACCACAGGGCCTGTTTTTGGAATGATTGGTCAATACTTCGATAATGGCGCAAAAGGTAAGTCCGACAGCTTCTCCAGAAAGTTTTAACATCAATCCGAGCCTGTCGTCGCACCCAGTTTGACAGTTGTTGTAAAATCGGTGGGCTGTGTGTTCCACAGGCTCAGGCAGCAGCACATTCTCCTATTTGAATAACTAACAGCAAGGCTTTTACTCGGTGAGCTGTTTATTAAAAGTTCAAACAGTTTAATATTCGAGGCTAGAAACGTGTCGCAGACGCCCCAAACACACTTTCTATAAAGTAAATATGACGCAAATATTTTTCCTATACATGGAAAATGTGTCTCATTAAGCGAGTGTCTTGTGACATTTTACTACCTTTCCAGTGCGGGTCATTGGTGTCTCCGTGGAATGCTGGGAAATGTAGTCTTTGGCGAATGAATGGCTTAATTCATTAAAAATATACTGTCTGGTTCACTTGGTGCACAAAGTAACTGAAAGGTATTATTTTCATCCTTAAGTAGACCATGTAGTCATGATTATTGTAGGTAGTTTTATCATTAATAAAACTAAATTGCAGTTTTTTTTGTCAGAATATTTATGGACAATCTTGGAGTGCAAAGGAGAAACCTAGAAATGGGTATGGGGCCTAATGAGACTATTAAGTATTTTAAAGTTCATATCCCAGCCCTTTAAGTTTTATACAGCTGTGCTCAGCATATGATGCAAGTTAAACATAACTGACTGAAGCAGGCCACAGAAGGAAGAAAAAAAAATGCTTTTACTTCCTTCATAACAATGACTGGGTTATCAGAATCAAGATCATGGGCACAGAAGCCATGATAAAAGTTCTTTGAGACTTGAGAGCATGCATTATAACATTCAAATAAAAATCTGCTCAGGGAAGAGCATGTAATCCACTGTAAAGGAGAGTGAAGCACTATAAGACCGACGTTGTTTTGATTAACACATGGCGCACTGACTTCAGTCTGAACAGCCATATTTCTCAAGGTAAATGAGTGGGTGGGCTTAAAATTAGACCAGAACTGAGAAATGTTTGGAGGAATTATTATTTTATTACTTGTTACTGAATGTGTGTGCTGCACCTTAACCGGGGAAACGGACACATGTGCACAGGGGTCAGTTTTAGAGGGACTGCAGGTGCTTGTGGGAAACTAAACCAGCCAATACAATGTTTCTGATCTTGTTATTTATTCATGCTGGTACCTACTTAAGAGTCAGCAATAACAAGCCCAGAGGAACCTGTTTGACCTGTTTCAGTATAACTTTATTTCACTTCACAAAAGTCAAAAACCACTAAAAATGCTGTTGGGCATGTTGATGATTTGTGTATTTGGTGCACGGGTACTGTATGTGTGTATTGTAAAAACTTACCCTGTGTGTCTTTCAGGCACAAGTTTTGTATGACTTCACAGCAGAGCCTGGAAACAACGAGTTGACAGTGAAGGAGGGCGAGACAATCACAATCACCAATCCGGTAGAGTCTTCCAAGGACACATTTAACTTTAGACACTCTAAAATTGTTCGAACACTCAGCTTTTGTTAGAATTATTTAATTAGTTTTGTCATTTCTTTTGTATTTTTTTATTTACCTTGTTTCTTTAAAGGATTTGTTCTCATGAAGACAAATATTTCAACTGCCTGTGTTATTTTTGCATAATTTCTTCTGTCATGGGTTGATTATTTAAGTCTGTCAGCATTAGAAGGGTTCACTTGGCCCACTTTTACCTGGAGGTGTTTGTGTTTTACTAATAATGTAAAGTCAGGGTTTTTGTGACATCCTGTATGTCCCTGGTTTACAAGGGAATATTTAGCCAACTTCTGACAACTATTGAGGGATGTATTGTCATTTAAGCTAAATGTATTATGGATATGTGATTTATTTTTTTTTGGTCCATATTACCAAGCCCAACTCATACCAGTTACTTCTTCATAATTGCCATATTTTGTTAATGTATTCTGTTTATGGGTTCTCAGGTTGTATATAAACTCCAAGAGATGTGAACAGGAAGGAAGGAAGGGTAAAAAGTGATAAAACAGAGGGAGCAAACATGATGTCATTGCAGCCACTCATCAACAGTTCAGAGGTCACTTACTGTGTGCTGACCTACATAGTTTTATAATGGAAGTCTGTCTTAAGCCAATCAGAACAGACTGTATCAGGAAAACTGAATGTTTTTTTTTTCTCTGCTAAATAAACTGACAGTGCAGGAATTTGTCCTGTTAGCATTCAGTGGGGTTGTTGTCAGCTTTGCGCTTATTTTTACAGCTAAAAGTAAAAACCTTGAATGCTGTTGAGCAGCAGAAGCAGACTGTGAAAGGCAAAAGTTATATTGACAAAACAGCAGATGATTAGGAACTAGTTCCCTTTTGTTCAGCTGCAGTATTTTACACAAGACACTACAGAGAAAAATGGCAGAATTAGAATTATTGACCAGTGGAATGTAAATGTGTTTTCTCATACTCCAGTTTGTGTAGTGCATACAAACATCCTTAAGGTTTGCTTTAATTAGATTTTCACTGTATATCTGGTCTGAGCCTATCCTGGTCTTTCCAGATGTTATAGCTTGTTTTACTGTGTTTCAGAATATTGGAGGTGGTTGGATTGAAGCACAGAACTCCAGAGGGGAGATTGGACTGGTGCCAGAAGACTATATTGAGGTAAGACAGAAAATCACTGTAGGCCAAGACAAACATTTTAAAATCATATACAGGACTGTAAATAGAAC
This sequence comes from Apogon hyalosoma, assembly GCA_037367295.1. Lineage (NCBI taxonomy): Eukaryota > Metazoa > Chordata > Actinopteri > Kurtiformes > Apogonidae > Apogon > Apogon hyalosoma. The sequence goes on from JAPQRP010000018.1 coordinate 21,743,534, forward strand.
TTCCTTTAATTTAATATGCATGAGTGCGTATGATATAGTAAATGCAGAAATGTAACTTTCTGCTGGTTGGTGCATTTCTCTGTCAGATTTGTCTCTGTAGTTTACCTGTGATTTTGCTGCAAACTGTGGGGCTGTCTCTTGCCTTGAACTAAATATATAACAGGATGTGCCGCCTCCTGAGTTTTGCTGATTAGGGTGTTTATATGTGTGTCCACTGGTCCAGTAACTCTGACTTCACCGTGGGGATATGATTCACCCTGAAGATATTCACAAAGAGACAGAGAAGGAGAGAGAGACTGATTAAAAGTAAAGTCAGTAGAGTCTGTTTAACCTCACACTAAACAACATTTACTGTGACATGTTACAATGCAGCGTCTGTGTGTACAACAGAAAGATTGATATGAACCGTGTGCTTTACAAACAGACTCATATGGAAGTGTTTGTCTGTCTGAACTTAAGTTACGTTCCCAGCTGCTGTAGACTGTTTTTAATCTGCGTGCAAATCCTTAAAAACCAGATGATGAATATTTGCACTTGCAGCTTATGTAATTTTTCATTTTAATGAAAAACATCAGGCACAGCTGGGTTCTTAAGCTACTTTCTCTTTCATTGTGCATCTACTGGTAAAAACAAGATATGTCAAAAACAAAAGCTGCAGAATTCCAAAAAGAGCTAGGAGTGTTAGGTGTGGTATCTTTATATTGACAGAAGGCTAAGTGGATTTAAGAGTGTTAACATTATTAAAATGTACCTGTTCTATCACATATTGAGAGGGTACGAAAAGAAAAAAATTGCAGTTTGTAAAGCCAGAAAATGCGAATGAGCTGTGATCGTATGACCACAAAGGAATGTACCTTTGAAAGTCTTTATATCATACTGTATTATCTGGATTTGTTTTCATAATGCACCTGTTTTGTGTCTCTTCCTCTCTTCCTCAATGTCCAGCTCAATAAGTCGTTTCCGTCGTTTCCAGCAGCAGGACCTGCAGCGCCTGCTCCTAGTGTAGGAAATGTCGCAGCTCCAGACCTGTCTTTTTTTGACGCATATGCACCTGCATCAACACCTGCACAAAACCAGGTAATGGACTAACTCTGACATAATACATAAAGCAGAATACTAAATAATGTGTTTGTTTAACTACTATACTGGTGCCTGCTTCTGGTCAGAACTGGAAGGTGCATCATAAAATTAATTAGGTGCAAAGACAAAGCAAAGGACAGAAGAATCAAAAAACAAAATAAAATCCAGTATTGTGCAAAGGCAGAAAACTAGAGAGAAATAAAACCAAATTGGTACAATTAGTGAATCATTAAAATTAAATGCAATAAAGTGCAATGATAGAAAATAACAGAGGAATAAAATGCAGTAAAACGCAGAAGAGTAAAGGTTTTTACATACTTTGCAAGGACAGAGAAATTTGCAAATTTTTTAAAGTGGCAAGAACAAAAACAAAGTTCATTCTGGCCAGGACATTTCATTCTCCATGAAAAACTCAAATGTAGAACTCCTGGGAAGTCCTTCACTTTTCCACATTAACCACATCTACTTCAGATTTCTGACCAGTCACACAATAGTCGTTGGACACATGAGAAAAAAGCTCTGCCTGGATGATGTGTCAAGAACAAGCTGCGAGAATTCCCAAAGCAGGGCAGCGAGAAAAAAAATGACGCAATTTTCTTCTCGCAGCCCTGAGAGAGAACAAATTTCTCTGTTTATTGTGGAGTGTTTAATTACTATTATTGTTTTTATTAATTCTTTTATATTGTTTTATTTATTATTTTGTCTGTGTACAGCACTTTGGCCATCTGTGTTATTTTTAGAATGAGTAAAAGCCTTAATAAAGAAACAGTTCATGTAAAAATAGAATGGAGAGTACAACCCTGAAACGTGGGGAAAACCAAAAAATATTTTGCAGGTGCTTATTTTTACAGATGTGTTTTAAAAGCCTTTAAAAATGAGGCACTGACCCAGTAGATCTGACGCGGAGTGGGAGTTTGTTCCACTATGTCAAGCCACAATACTGCAAAGCTGAACCTGGAACGTCTAACAACATTGAATGAAATAAACCTATAGTTGCGGTCTAGACCACAATAGTACACCTACCATACACCTATAATTATTACTCTTGGGTTAGTCTCTGCCTTCTCCACAAATGTATGCAGATGTTGAAGAAAAAATAAAAAGCAGAAGCAAGTGGTGACCTCAGCCGTTTTTCTACTGACGTTCGCTCAACCTGTGTGAACCCCACAGAGGCAGAAGTGAGAGCAGCTGCAACTGAAGATAATTCACCACGCTAATGTCATTTATAACCGACACAAGTCTTTACTCGTGTAAAGCAAAACATTAGAGGAAATAAGCTTGCACTGAAATCATTTGTTGTGAGCAAGCAGGAAGTTCTGCAAAAATGACAATCCTGCTGGTTCAGGAGAAATTTTGGGCACAGTAAGTGATTGAGTCAAAGCAGGAAATGCGTCAGCCATTATCTGCCAGATTCTCTCACTTTCACCCACATATATAGACTACGGTAATGCAAAAACCATTACATTGACTAAACCCGGGGCTTTAACCTATTCTAACTTAAAGCCCACTTCTATGTGGTCTGACAAAATAAATACTTATCTCTGCCTGCCATTGTGAATCTAAATTATATGTATATATGAGTTTTAGTGGCGCAGGTTTGTCTGTGGCATCACTTCTTCATTTCTAAACATGATCCGTTTTTTGTCATTGTATGCCAGGGAACATTAGGTGATCAACTTTGACAAAAGGCGTTTGTCTTTATACATAGATGTGTTGTGACTAATGGTGGTACCCAAATGTACCTCACCAATGACATTATGCATTTTAATAAGAGTTTTTCTATTTATGTGAAATCTTCAGCTCATTTAGAGGTATGAAATAATTAACTTTGTAAATGACTGAAACATAAATGTCTAATTTTAATCAAACCCTATGACAGGACCACTGCCTCACTGAAGCCCACTGGTTCATCTCTCAGGTGTAGATTTTCAGATGGATGCGTATGCACATAAGTCGTCATCACAAAGAGACAGATATGTTACATATTAAAATTTCACAAAACACTATGCTATCTGGTGGGATTGCTGTACTTGTCTGTATTAAATAAACCATAAAAAAATTAATGTTTATAATGTGCTTAAAGTAAAAACAAAAATTCTCCTGAACTGTTAAATAATTCTTAATAGGAGTTTATGAACTAAGATAGTTTAACATATCGTTGATGCGAACAGGTACCATGTGCACATGGAAAGAGGTAATTTCCTCAAAAAAAAGACAAAAGAATTAAGTCTATGTGTGTCGACTCAGAAGTAGATAATATTAAATGGGTTGTGTACTTGAGAAGAATTTTTGCAAAGCAATCTATCTGAATGTCCTAAAGCCTATTTTATTCCTTTCCACCATGAACCGACCCACAAAGGGCACAGACAGGCACCTATAAAACTCAGAATGAACCAGAATGCAACAGACCATGTATTTGTTCAGACTTTTCTGGAAGACCCCTGAACCCCAGCCTAAGTGTCATTGTCAGTGTCCATGGCTGACTAACCCATCCACTGCTAAGTCTGACCCGTCACTGCCGGTGCTTTGTGATGATGTCGCCTTCTTTTCCCCTCAAGGTGGATGCTGGGACCTTGAGTCCCCAGCCAGACACCCCAGACACCCCTGTTTCCCCCTATCTTTCGTCCCCCGATGAGGTAACTGCCACTTGGGGGTGGTGGGCGGAGCCAGGGGAATGAGACCAGTCCCCTCCACCCTCACCTGTTCCCTGCCCCAAGTTGTTTTTTTTTTTTTTTTTTTAAATCTGCTTTAGCAAATTCCCCCTTCTACTCCTGATGCCTGCAGAAAGCATGATCGCAACCGCCTGTGTTCACCTCACCCTACAATACACACACCTACACACACTGTCTGTTGAACCCTTAGTATGTTATCTAGGTCTGTCACGATAAAGGAGTTTAAGATTATGATTAAGTATGTTATTTTAAGATGTGTCGTTTTCTATTAATTTTATGCTGCGAATATGATACAGGTGTAATTATACCTGAAACGACACCAAATAAATAGAAGAGTATTATCAGCACTGAACGCAGAAATAAAAACAGATTTTAATTTGCAAGTAAAATTTGCCAGTTACTTAAATGTACAGAGAACTTTTTGTCAATGATGGGAGTTTAGCCATAGCAGAAGAAATCAGCCCAGTGAGAGTGGCTGTCAAACCTCAAATGGTAGAAAATGACAGAAAGATGAAATTTCTGTAAGTTTCATCCATGTGTTTATTTTAATGCAGCTGAATGGAGACAATTATGACTATGCAAAATAACTGCGCTTGACTCAAATAATTACAAATAGTCAGTTATGTAATGTTTGTGACAGGTCTGTACAAACATACACACTTGCACATCACCAATCAACTCTCACACCCTTTATTTCAATGTGTGAATCAGCACCAGCGAAACCTTAAAGGCTATAAAGATCAGAGTGGATAATTCTCACATCTCACATTTAATCAACCAGTCACACTGTCAAATCATTACCTCAGTTCTAAGCCATGATCACAATTTTAGAAATATAATTCATTTTTGTAAAGGATTTTTTAATGCCTTTATGTAAAAAAAAAATAAGTTGTGAAAATGCTGGTGGGGAGTTTTGTTTTCCTTGCTCCACTCCAGTTTTTCTTAATGTCATCACAGCAGTTTCTGTGGTTCTTTTGTTTTTCTGTACGATGTTGTGGATTATGTGGTGCATTTAGCAAGCCGTGTGTCAAGATCCATGTTGATTTTGCAATAAGAGGATTGCAACTTACAGAAACACGCATACACACATGCATGCCCAAGTTTGCCTGCCGTACGAGCATGGTATGCAGTTTCGTTTCAACCTGTAACCACTGTTAATGGTGTGTGTTGGCTAGACAATGCATATTGAGTATGTATTGTGCATATTTATTTATTTAGCATTAGCACCTACCTTTGTACATGAGCAATATTTGGCATCATTTTGATAGATTTTTCTGCATGTGTCAGGACGCGTTTGCCACCACAAGACGTCTTTACTTCTAAGATGACTAAGCATTTTTGTTAGAAGCATCATCCTGCATCATGCGTTTGAAATAGCATGTGTTAAATCTATTATCTGTCTGCTTCTCTGTAAACAAACTCCAAACTACCAGACTTTAGTCTACTATGTCTTCTCCATTCAGATTGGTCAGTTCTCTTTTCTTCCCTGTTTCATTCTCACACTCTCTTTGTCAGGCTAGTAATGGTAATGATCCCTGGTCGGTTTGGAACGCAGACCCCTCAGGGGGCTCCTCCAACAACTGGGCGTCCAATCCAGAGGGGACCCAGACCGGAAAGAGTACTGCCCCTGATCCCTGGGCCTCCGTTTCACAGGGCCACCCTCAGGCTTACCAAGGCCCAGGTAGGACAAGCTTATGGAGTTATGCAACCATGTTTGAATGCTGTAACGTGTGTCAGCGGTACACTGAAATAACCATCAGTCAGCTTGTCATTAAAATTTCAAAATACCACTGTGTACCAACAGCAAAATATGCATTATAGAGGTGGTTCTGATATATGAAGACTGCACTATGAGGAGATGTTATTAGGGCAGAGGTGAGTGATGCATAAAACCAACCAGAGTGTCACAGAACAGGAGGGAAGTAATTTGTTTGGAGATACAATTCTGTCTTTTGACCTCGAGGTTAAATTAATACTTAGTGCAATATCACAGGAACCTCTAAATCTGAACTACACATGTTTTGAGTCATTGGTTATTATTTGCTAATTTTCTCTGACTCCTATATTTACTGACTTGCCTCATGTGGTTGTCGTTCGTCAGTGTGTGGACCAGACAACTAAGTCATAATTTCGTTTTTGCCAGACTGTGGAAAAGTTAGCCTCACTCATGACTCAGAAGGACAAATTACTTGACCTGTTTTTTTAATTCTTCAGTTGTTATTGTAAAAAGAGAGCCGGGTGAATGAATGGCATGAGAAGAGAAGAAATAACAGATTTTTGTTCCTTTCTGTGTCCCTTGCCAAAGGCATCTGCCCATATCCTTACCTGATTGATTACACAGGTATCTCATGCATTGCCTGGTTTTGTGTCTGGTCTGGCATTAAGAATGAAAGTTTCCAGACTGGGTTTGCATACTTACCAGCATGTGTGTGTCATTTAGTTTGTATTGTTATATGAAATTCAGGGTTTTTTTCTGGTTTTACTTGGTGATATTTGAATTAATTGTTAATGTTTTTGCAAACAGTGATGTGAGAAACTATTTGACACCTGTTAAATACTTTTGACAACATTGCAAAATGTAAGAGTGTGACTGAGCTGTATTGACCCGTAAGATGTAGAACTGTTTTTTCAGTGGCCTTGAATGTTTCTGTGCATCTAACCTTTCTTATGCGATTTGTCACCATTTATTATTTTATACTTGCTATGTCCTGTGAGGTGATTTTTGTGTTCTATAAAAAATGAACATTTCTTACACGTATCAGTCTTTGCTGAATGTTTTTGCTTGCTTTCATATTGAGGTTCCAGTTCTCAGCATATAATGAGGACAATAACATGTGATTTTGCCTGTGTTTATAAATATTGTTTAACTGATTGCTTCCAAGGCCTTAAAATCTTATTCTGCAGAATCTGACTCAGACTCTCATTTTTGTTTGCATCCTACTATACTTATAAACCTAATTTTAGAGCGTCTGCCACTTGGAAAAATCATTGTTTACCTTTACCAACACCCAGGGATAGAGGTGTGTTTTGTTTTTTTTTGTTTTTTTTTTATTATTATACTGGTACAAAATTAAGACCATTAACAAATTATTGGCCCCTGATTTCTAACTATTCCAAAAAAAATGCAAGAAATAACTTATCAGAATGCATTCTCTCTGTCCAGATAAAACTTTAAATACAGGTGTTTTCTAATTCAGAGTTTCTGTGCAGAGTTTGATACTGTCAAGTGGTGTTCTCAGTGGTCACCTTAAATCTAAGTTTAAGAAATCGACTAAACAGCAGGATTCATGACTCACAATTAAATTTCAACTGTAAATACTTTTGGACGTGCAGTGTGAACACTTAGGGCCATCTCTGGATGTAAATTCAGGAAAAAATAGGAAACGCTTTAAATGAGGAAGATAATTGTTATACAGCAGTTTTTGATCAACCACAAAGTCAGACATTATTATTTGAGGTATTATATAGCGAGTTTTTTCTTGTGTTTTATAGCACAACTAGAGCATATCCTGATACTGATTGGTACTTTTTTTTTTTTTAAATCATCATCATATTGTAAGACAGCTTAAAATACAATAAATTTAAAAAAATAAGAAAAAGTATAGATGTGTTTAATCCATTTAGGACTCATGCAGTTTATTCATTAAAAACTTGTGTGAAATAATGTGTGTCATTTCATTTAGACAAGAAGACATTCTACTTTTTGTGATGCATGCAATCAAATCACACAATTTACTCTTACAGACACCCTCTTGCTGCACATTGTACAGAAGGACTTTAATAGTTCCTGTGAGTAAAAGCATAATGCTTAAGGTGTGCATGCATTCAACTACAGGAGCAGATGATGATGAGTGGGATGATGAGTGGGATGACGTGAAGTCCACTGGAGGTTATGCTGAATCAGAATCTGGAGAGGGCGGAGCAATGCAGAGGGGTGGCGCTCATGCAACATCAATGAAAATTGCCCTCAACAAGTAAGCATGAATAAAATGCAAATAAAAGTAAGCCCCGTATTTTTGCCAATAGAAAGTTGACTGTAGAAACAGCAAAACTATCAGATCTTACAGGTGAAAAAACTAAGGGCCAAAGAACATCTCATTACTTTTTTTCCTCTGAACAGGTTTCCCGGGTTTTCCAAGTCTGGTCCTGAGCTCTACCTCCTATGCAAACAGCTCGCTAAAGGCAAAGACAGGCTGCCAATCTATGTACGTTATCTTTATATATTGACACATAATCGTATACTGTGACTTACTTTACAAATGATAACTCCAGATGGAAGTGAGTGTTTAGATCATAATTTAGTCAATCAAGCCAATTTCATGTTTTTGTAATGTGGATGACTTATGGACAACAGCTTAAGTTGGTGTTAAATTGTATGGTTTCACCGGAGCTCCTCTGTCAGGATTTTAAAACTTCTGTTTTCTTGTCAGATGGGAGAAGTTGGACCAGTGTGGTTTTACCCAGAAACTCAATTAGACTGTGTAGTAGCTGACCCCAAGAAAGGTTCAAAGATGTACGGCCTCAAGAGCTACATAGAGTACCAAATCACACCCAGTGTAAGTCTGAATTTAACTACTGAGGCTTTCAAATGGTTGGATTTGTGCTGAAGTAGGATAAAGTCAGTGGCCAACCAACAGATCATTTGAAACTGTGTATACATTTGATCAAATCGCAGTTTTAATTGCATGCTTTTTTTTTTTTTTTTTTAATCTGTTTTGTGTGCAGACAACAAACAGGCCTGTTAACCACAGATACAAGCATTTTGATTGGCTGTATGAGCGACTCCTGGACAAGTTTGGGTCAGCCATCCCCATTCCTTCTTTACCAGACAAGCAGGTGACAGGTAAGTGTATAGAGAAAGAGAGACACTAGGATAAACGTGGGTCAAGACAACATTTATAGATGTTTTCCTTTTCCAGGGCGATTTGAGGAAGAGTTTATTAAAATGCGTATGGAGCGGTTACAGGGTTGGATGACCAGGATGTGCAGGCACCCTATCATTTCCAACAGTGAAGTGTTTCAGCTATTCCTGTCATACAAAGATGAGAAGGTATGTTCCTTCAGCTGTTCTTCGATTGCCATGGTTGTAGTCAATTGGTATTATTTCTACTTTTATTGTTTAAAAAAAGAAAAACTTTTAATACCTTCCTGCTATAGGGACAAACTAAGATGTTTTCTGAAAAGATAGAGACATTTAACTTTAAAATAGGAAATCGATTTGTGCAGGACTGGAAGACGGGAAAGAGAAAAGCAGAGAAGGATGAGACGGTGGGTGTTATGATCTTCTCCACAATAGAGCCTGAAGCTTCAGATCTGGACCCTGTGGAAGTGTGAGTTAGATTAGTCTTTACTCCTTTAGCAACCTCCTTTAAATAACAAATATTGGATCAAGAAAACTGAGTCATTTGCATGTTTTTTTTTAATTCAACAGAGAACAGAAATGTGAACAGTTCAGCAGGTTTACCAAAGCCATGGATGACGGTGTGAAAGAAATCCTCACAGTGGGCCACGAGCACTGGAAGAGGTGTACAGGCCGTAAGTAAACACTGCTGATGCTTCATAAATCCTTTTCTGTATACAGCCCATTTTTCACTTTGAGGTGTAACTACTGTTTACATTTGAGGAAGTCATTATGTTTAGTATTTTGTCAACGTAACATAATGCATTCACAGGGTTTATCTGTGTCCCTTCACAGCTTTACCAAAAGAGTACCAGAGGATCGGCAAAGCCTTCCAAAACCTCTCCTCTGTCTTCACCAGCAGTGGATACCAAGGTAAACCGATGAATACAAATATGACATCAGGTACTGAATTGAGTGCCTTAGGCATTTTCCCAGGCGAACACACATGCTAATTGTTTGTTCACCTGGAAACTACAAGTTGTTTTGATAGCGTTGCTCTCACACTTTAAAAAGGCTGCTACAATCAACACATGTAATCATTGTAATGGCTGCAGTGGTTGTAATTAACTTTGTTGTTGTTATGCTGACATCTTTTTAGGAACAAACTAACACAAGCAGTAGAAACACTGAGATAAAATATTTTTTGTTCGTAGGTGAATCAACACTGACTGATGCCTTGACTGCAGCAGGGAAGACATATGAGGAGATAGCTCAGTTGGTGGCAGAGCAGGTGTGTACTTTGTCTAATACTTCTACTTATTTAACTGGGTGTGTGTTCTCTGTCACTCACCCAGTGTTTACTCTTAATTCAACACATTTGAGCACATGTCCTGTTGATGTTGGATATGCGTTTAACATTAAATAGATTTTTTCTTTATGTGTGGTTACATGAATTACTTGGTTATACATGTGCCTTATTACTCCATAGTAGCTCAGTTACAGCAGAAGAACAGCTGTAGAAGCAAAGTGACATACAGTGCTGGGAGAAGAAGAAAAGTCAATGTTAGTTTAAGTGCATGCTGTATTTAGAATATTTTCACTACTTTAACTTGCTATCAGAATGCCCTGTATTCACCCCCCCACCCCCAGTCTAAATATTCTAACTACAACAGCACACTGGGGTGAATGAGCCTTTTTAACGTACCTCACACAAGCTGCTTAAAAAAAAAAAAGCGTTATCCCTTTAAGATAACCGCTGTGAAGCAAAAGGAGTCTTGTACTGTCTCAAAGGTCCTAAAGTGTTTTTTTAATCGTGGCCCATTATCAACCTCATCATTTTGCGTTCACCTCAAAGTATCTCTGTATTCGCATGTGAACATCATTTCCTGCTCCCAGTCAGTGCTTACATCCTAGCTGTGGCGTTGTAATGACCCCTTTAACCTAGTGTTCTATGTGTGAAGTCTGTATCTGTAAAGGAAGAGGCCAAGGGCACATTTATTTCTAGTACTTATTCTTGTGTTTCAATGCGTCTTTTCCTGAAATTGTGTGTAGCCCATAGAGTTTGGTGTGTAATAAAATGAAATCTGGACCTTTCTTTTGGTCACCCGACAGCTTTCAGAGGGACGATATGTCTGGTAAGCTAATGCTGCTCCAGAATTTTTTTTTTCCCCCCACAGGTCTTGCATAATTGTTTTCTTTAGTCAGAATGAATTATTGGAGAAAGATATTGCTTGAGGAATATAAAGTTTAAAGCAACACAGAGTATCTGTAGTTAAAGCATTGTTTAATTTATTCCCAGTAGACTGTACATAACCTGATGCACTGCAGAGTAAATGGTTTAATATTAGATTATTGGTTCCTCTTTTATTTGGGTGGTTTTTGTGTTAGTATAAAAGCTCTGTGGGCGTTCATCTCAGTCCTTGCTCATCATGACAGTCTGCCCTGTCGTAACCTTATAATTGTAATGTCGCACTTCAGCCCTGTTAAAATTAAACAATGGGAAGTGACTTCACTGATGTAATGTTCTCCAGTGTTCTCTCTTATCACTTTCAGACCCCTGTGTTATTTCCTTTGTTGATATTGTCTCAATTTTAGATACTGATACATACTGACTGTTCCTTTTTTGCATTAATTTATATTGTTTGTTTATCTGTGTTTCCTCCTTTCTAGCCCAGGAAAGACCTCCACTTCCTCATGGAGACCAACAATGAGTACAAGGGTCTGCTCGGATGCTTCCCTGACACCATCGGAGTCCATAAGGTACAGTAACTTTATCCTGTTTTATTAAATAAACGCAGATTGACGTATTTCTGTATTCTGGGTTTAGTCCCTGGTACTATTTCTAAAAAGCACAAAAATATAAATCTATGTACTTAACCCTCTGGATTTACTGATTTATGCGTATTGAGTCAGTCTCTCAGTCTCCTATGGTGAGGAAAACGAACACCACAGGGCTTCTGACCAAATGTCAGATGAGAACCGCTGAGAAACAACTTTCAGAGTCAAAGAAAGTGACAAAGCGATAAACGCTAGAAGCACTGTTTTTGTTTTCATCACTGGACACAGCTTTAAATGTAAAGAATGGCGTTAGATGCTGAAATCACAGCATTTCTTCTACATGGGTGAGTTTGATTATGAGGCTTGTGAAGGTATAAAGTTCTTATGTGATTTATTATCTTTGTTAAGTTTACCTTTTGTTAATCCATGGTTCAGACTAAACTGTGGCAGTTCTGACCTTAACACAGACTGTACAGAAAATAGAAGTGATTTGTGATTTTACTTTGACTCTTTTCTGTCTAAAACAGAGCTAAGCTAACAGCTGTAATGTAAGTGATCAGCTAACGCGGCACGTAAAGATGAAAAGACAGTGTTATTTTGGTTGGCTGTCAATGACTTTTTGTTTGAAGGATAAAATTTGATGATACCATAATACAAATGTGTGTAAACAATGACCTTTGTACTTTATTCAGTTAGTGATACAGTTTGTGGATATGTAGTTCTATCAAAACCACTAACGAATCAACATTAAATATGTTCTTGTACGTGACTTCCACCTGCTGTTGAATTTGGTAAATCAATACTACATAGAACCCCTTTAAGGTGCCGTTTACATGACAACATTTCCCCCAAAAACACAAAAATATTTCCTTTGCCTTGTTGGATTTACAAAACAACAGAGTGAAAACAATTCCTGTTTACATTGGAACACTGGAAGGACCTAAAACGCTGTAGTATGCGTGCCAGGCCGATAGTCTGCAATATAATCCTCCACAGACTGGAAGGAATTCAGCCAGCCAGCTGTTATTGTTGTTCTGTTCACACATGACAATTTGAAAGTTTTCAGCATTTTCATTGAAAATCTTGGCTGACCTATTGATAAGGCAACAATAACTGTTGCGTCTGAGAAAAAAAATCCACTCTGGAAGCCACATTCAAAAGTTTCTGTTGTCGGTCTTCTAAAACAATGTTTGTGTGTTAACAGGAGGCCAAAACATAACATAACCTTTGGGTTTCATCCTAAAACCTCTGTCATGTAAATGAGGCCTAATAGTGCTTACTGCTCTTATTGCGTAGTGGATGTAACTGAACACTGCTGCTTTATCATTTGCTTTCTTTTGCATTCTTACAGGCCGCCATAGATAAAGTGAAGGAGGGTGACAAGCTGGTCGCCACCAGTAAAATTACCCCTCAGGAGAAAGTCACCATGGCTAAACGACTCAGCACCATGTCTTATTCATTACAAGGTAACACGTTCACTCCGCCACGTTAAAATGCAGCAGTTTCTTTTTGTTTTTCTGAACTGATATCTGAGGTGTGTGTGTTTTTGTGTCTTAGCTGAGATGAACCACTTCCATAGCAACCGTATCTATGACTACAACAGGGTCATGCAGTTGTACCTGGAGGAGCAAGTCAAGTTTTATGAGACGGTAAAGGCATTTTTATCAACCATCTATCACAGTAAATTGAACCCTGTGAATGCCCGGCCCTTATGCTGCCTCATTACCTGTGGAGCAGTTACACGGTGCTTAGATACTAAAGATCCTAAGCTATCCCATAACCACCCTCTTCTTTTGTATTTATGATGTGTTTTGTTCTGAATCCTCAGATCGCTGAAAAGCTGAGACAAGCACACAGTCAGTTCACTACAATGTGAAAGAATGATCATCTGTCTCGAACTACAGTACACGACAAGAAGCGTTAAGCCCTCCCAAATATCCCTGCTTATACTGCATTCTTTTCCCTTCTTTTAATTTGAACTTCACTTTTTCACTGTTTTTTTCATTCACCTATTCCTTTGTGCTCATGCCAACAGTCCCAGCTTATGGTGTTACTTTTGTTCACTACCTTTCACAAGTGTATGAGCACACAACAAACATGTGCAACAGCTGAGAATGTTTGAAAGCTTTTTGTTTGTTACCAGCGTGCCACCAATGACAGCAGAATTAAATATGCTACGCACACACCCCTTCCTCTGCCCAAGTTCCACAGCTTGGCTATTATAGGAGGTGAACTTCCAAGCCCCAGCTTGTGGGTTTGAGTCGATGCAGAGCTTCTCTAATGTGATAAAAAAGTGTTAAAACTAAAGGTGCCGACGTGCATGTTGTAGCAAAATAACATTCTGTGCATGCACTGTAGCAATACTCATACTTTTTTTAAAAAACTTTGTACATTGTTAACACTGTGGAAAGGATATGTGCATGTTGAAATTATCTGCAAAGTGATGAAACAGTGCACTGGCACCAGAAACCAAAGTTATCCTTCCTTGTCAGTAGGAGCGACAGGAGGGTTCACAACTAAATACAGCACTGACAGAAAATCAGAGCTTTATCTGTGTTTTATTTTCTTTTTTTCTAATCGATTCTGGATGTCATTGGGTGGAGTTTCATTATTTTTGCTTCTATAAATAGAGTTAATGTTGTCAATAGCGGCTTTCCAAGAACTCAAGTTGTGATGCTTGTGTGTTTGTGCGTCCTCTGTATGTCCACACTGCTGGCAGTGCCGAGGCCCTTTCATTCTGCACTTCCTTAATGTCTAACAGGAAGCTCCACCTCCTTCCTGTCATACCCACGTGCCTTAAGTCTTTTAGGAAAATCGAGATGCTTACATAGCTTCCCCAGCCTGCGAACCATGATACTGCAGTTTACATTTTGGAAAAGAAGACGGTGTGGCATAAAAATATTGAAGTGTAGGATTATTTTTTGTTTTTCATTAGAGCTAAAAGTAAAGAACTAATGCCTCCTTGGACGATATGCCACATATTACCGGTTCAGGCTCTGCTGAAGAATATTTGTCCTTTTCTGAATAGATTATGTTTTATATGAAGGCGTATTAGCACTATGAAGTATAGTGTGTGCTATAAAAAGAGCCATGGAATGTGTCCCATATGCAACCTTTCTTTTGCTTTTCACCATGCAGTTTGCAATCAGCCTTTAATCTTGTTCACTTTTTGTTTCCTTATCACTTATTATATTAAATATATAAGTGATAAATAAATCTATAAATATATATATATATATATATATATATGCTTTTGGACCTATCAGGTGCTTCTTGTCATTGAGATACTATTTTATGTATAGAACTATTTGCAGTATATAACTCATAAAGAGGATTAAAATTCTGTTTGATTTATTAAACAATGATTTGTACTCATTATGGCTCATTTGTTTCTGTGCCTAAGAGAAACTTAGTCTTGTTCCCTGGGTGTTCAAAATGGACAACACACTACTCGCACACCGATTTTCCACAGTAAAGCTCTTATTCATTCCAGCAGATTCCCGTGCAGAGATGGAGAAGAATGAGAATGACTCTGCTGCCTGTGCAGCGGATCAAAGAGTGTGTTTGTGTAGTCTTGTCGTGGAGGAAGTGAAAGGGCTCTTTTAGCCCACATTCAGCTCTTGCTGGCATCAGGTGCAGCTGGATGTGTAGGCCACACAAAGCAGCTAGACATGAGAACTTGTAGATTAGACAGACCACAGTTTGATGTTTTATGTGCATGTGCTTCAGCTTGACCTGATTCTATGAGCTGCACTTTTCAGCCACATCATGAAGTTAACTGCTGTTAAATCTGTACATCTGTAAAGCAGAAATGTCCAAAATTCTTTCTTACATGGTTGAAAATTAATCTGTTAGGAAGGCAATAGGCCAAAAAACAGATGCTGATGTTATGTGAATCATGTTAAGCACTGTAATTTCACAGTTGTGTTATATTTTCTGTTTCCCGTGGCTTTGCAAAAAAATGACTGAGCATAAAAGGGAAATATTTGAGAGAAGGATATTATAATAAAGCTGAACAGCACTGTGCTGTACATTGCTGTAGAACACAACATCATGTGATGTAGTCATAGTAAAGATTTCACAGCAGGAGAATAAGTGGGTCAATATATAATTGAGGCACTTTTGAAGTCCATGGGATATATCTGGTCTATTATTTTTATGTTCATTATCATCATGTCTTTAAAAATTTCATAATTATTTAATTACGGAAACAATCACTTATTAATAAATAATTTATAAATGACTAGGGCGACGCGGTGGTGCAGTGGATAGCACCTGGGTTCGATTCCAACACCAGACAATGGGGGTGGGACCTTTCTGTGTGGAGTTTGCATGTTCTCCCCGTGTCT
>JAPQRP010000018.1:21774226-21785825 GCA_037367295.1 Apogon hyalosoma
GGGGGGGTGAATTGTTGAAACCCCCCCCCAGCCCCTGCTTGAGGTCATATTGGACTGTATGTGACCCCTGAACCGTGATGAGTTTGATAAAGTAGAAAATATAAAGTAGAAAATCTAAAATATAAATAATGTGCAGTTAAAAAAAAGCAAAAAGGTGATTTTTACTTGAGGCAATTATAAACATTTATGCAACATGTACAGTATATTTGTGTTATATTATGTTCCACCTTGGGAATAATCTATGGGTTCACTCAGACGTGAAGAACAGAGCCAGGGTTCTTGGCTATGGCGGAGACTCTGACAATTTTATGAGAGCAAAAATGTGACACAGTCCTCATTAGCGACAGAGAGACGGTGCATGATTGTATGGATTTATCCTCTCAATGGCCCCACAATCCCTTTGAATCAAAGTTGCATCATATCCACTCAGACAGAAAACAGGATGAATGTTATGAGTGGATCGTTTATTTGTACGAGGCAGCTCCACTGTGACCCAAACACTTAACCTATTGCTTTTCAATACGACTGTTTTGGCAGAGCTTCTCTTCTTCATAGATCAAATGTCATGTGGTATAATACTGGGAGGAGCGAGAGAGCATCTGTATCGGTCAACTAATCAATATCAATCAGTACGGACCACCTGTCTGCTCAATGATACGACTGGAAAAAGTCAGTCACCCACCATCCACATTCATCATGCACTTAAACTGTCTGTTTTTGTCGACCTCGGAGAATAAAAGATAAAGAGAAACTAGCTGAAAGCGTTTCACAGTAATAGGATCAATTAGACATTGAAAGGTCTAATTGGTTCTATTGATCATTGAACTGTACTCGCCTTAGCATCATGTACCATGCAAACCACACACTTTTAACATTAAGAAAAAGGAGCACAGTGTCAGCTATGAGCTCTGAAATGAACTACAGAGACAGGAAAAGGAGAGAATCAGGAAAAATGGCATTTCATTTTAGCACATAATAGATGTAATTCAACAGTGCATTCATACTTTTCTTTTCAGCATTCTATTTTCTTTCAGTGCCTCTGTGGGTGATTTATACGAGGAACCTGCAGGGCTTTTCATTCTCTGCAGCAGAAACTGATTACAGTCCACTTCAGAAACATCACCTGCTCTCATTTACCATGTCATGTGTGAGGTGATTTATCAAACTACGCAGCCTCTGTCTCTTCACTCTGCCTGAGGTGTGACTTAACCTACTCGTCTTGTATTTTATGCTCTTTTTATCAGCATTTCTGAGAGGTACACTTTACAGGACAGATTGACACACTGTCAAAAAAAAGATATCTTTTATTTTTAGCACATAACAGTTTAATACAATGTTGATTTAAAATGGTGCTTCTATGAAACTGGTCCCTAAAAACAGGACATGGGGCTAAAAATTCAAACCAGATGTAGGCTAATATTATGAAGCAAGTATGGAAGCACTTTGGGTCTGTTTTAAAAATAAATATTTACTGAGATAAAAGAGAAACTATTTTTCAGATAAAACACATTTTTATATTTTTTAGATTATTTTTTTTTTTAAATACAAAAATCCGCATGTAACATGGTAAAAAGGGCACAAAAATTACATGCAACTATTTTTAGAAATATCTTTTTATTGTCTAAGATACATTTTGGGAATTGAACTAATTATGCAAGGCAGCGTTTTACAAAAATGACCACTGTTGGAAAATCACTTACAATTTATTTGTGTTTAAATGGGCAGGTTCCGTATATAACGCAAGTGGACACGACAGGTTACACATGTAACCTGGAATGAGACTATTGATTGATGAAAAACCCGCATGTTTGGATTAGAAAAACCACTAGGATCGACAAATTTAACACAGTGTCTTTATTTATAGCACTACATAAGACAATTTCAAGCCATGTGTTCCAGATCAAATGCACTGACACCCAGGTAGCTTTTCCTGTCCCAATTTTGGTCCTATTTTTGGCCCCAATATTTGATTAAAGAGTAAGAGTATAATCTCTTTTTTTTTTTTTTTTTGCATTTATCTGAGGTCATCATTAGGTACATCCTGGGGGGAAATATGTCTAAATGCCTCTTTTATTATTGGGTCTAAAAAAGCTGGCAAAGAGCCGATACCAAAATGAACCCAGTTTCATAGAAGCACACAAATATAAAACAAACAAACAAACAAAAACTAAATATAGCTTGACATTTTGCCACTCTTGGTCTCTTTACATGTAAAGGAAAGCTAAAAATGACAGACATCTTTGGATTAGTGCTGGTCTTTTATATCAGCCTGACAGGGGTCCATCCTGGTGATCTACTAAAACGTCACATGAGAAACTGTAGGCTGCACATCACAGCACAGAAAATGATATTTCACACGTGCTCCTAGTGACAAAACATGAGAAATGTTTCTGTGTATCTGTGTGTAAGGACAGAAGTGTACTGAAGGATGTAAGTGAGAAGTCTTAGCTGGAGGATGGAGGATGACTGTGTGCGAGAACAGCTTTTATTTTCATTTTCAAGTTTCACAACATCAGAGCGAGTGAACACACAGGATGTCTTTCTCAGAAAAGCAGCGTGTGCTCGAATCAGTGAACATGATGCTGACCGAACATACTACGGGGCTTTAAGGGTAATTGAGCACTATTGTTAGTATATAATCAATATTGTTAGTGCTATTTTTAAAAGCAGCTACCATCAACAAAACACATGTGAACTCAATGGCCCCAGACAACATGACCTCATCCCTTTTCATTTAGTTAACCCTCAAAGCAGTGAAAGTAAATGGCATCTACCGATCCAAAATGTTTAATAACTTTTGAACCTCTAATCTTATCAATGCATTAAAATGATTCAGGTAAAATGCAGTTTCTCAGCTTTTCATCGTTATCAGATATGACCCATTTGGACGCTCATCAGCATTCATCAGCTTCAATGATTCACTGGTAAAACATACTTAGTTTGACAAATGACTGTGGTGACACTTGTTTTTACATTCAGTTAATGATATATTTCCCCTGTTTTGACATAATCACCTTTGTATTTAGTCTGAGCTTTTATGAAAAGCTACATGATCAGTAATTAAATGTTGAAAAAAAGCTGAAATTCACTGAAAAATGCATAAAGCAGAGAACAATATAATCATAATAAATGGTGATAAATCACTTATGAAAGGGAAAAAAAATTCATTTGGAAGTTCATACAAAAATAATCCTAGGTCTGCAGGGGTTGAAACACACCTTAGATATAACAGCTGTCAACTTTTACGTGCTTAACACTTTAAACCCTAAGCCTAAAATGGTCCATCTGGACTTTTTTTTTTTTTTTTTTGTATTTTGACTCTAAAAAGGTTAGAAACTATGCTGTGAGTGAGTCCTTTTGCTCATTTTTCCAGAGCACTTAGAACTTTCCAAACTAGCAGACATTTACAATTTACTGCATGTTATTATACTGCTAAAACAGGTTCTTCTTCAGCTTCAAGTACAGGTGAATGAAATCACCGTAATGACACAATAAAGCCTATAAAGCGCAACGTCTCAGTTTCAGAAACTGCTGGAATTTTTCCAATTGCATAAATAGAGAAAAAGTTACAGCCATCCAAACAGCATATGTGCAGGGTGTGTCAGCGATGACACATCAGGTTTTAAAGAGTTAATGGAACATCATTGATGAGGAAGTAATAATAGGTGTACACTAATTCACTGTCCCTACATCTTCAGCTGCTGTTTTCCTGGTAAAAACAACACTATGGAATGTTTTGGGCAGCTATATGTACTGTACAGCTGTGAGCCTCACATCTATTATTAATGTATTCACTGACTAAAGAAGCTTTAGTTTCAGTCAGGTAGACGACAGCCATCCTCCAGCTCCTCTTCACTCAAAGCCCAACATGCGTCCCATTTTTCTCCCATTTGTACCGAAGCATAAACAACAAATAAAAACATTTCCCAAGCTGACTGTTGTTTTGTTTTGCCTCGATGTAAAAAATAGCCTCGATAAGTTGTTCTGTTTTGTCTTTTGTGAGTTCCCAGCCAACAACGTAAGTGAAGGTAACATGGGAAGAGAAAAAAAAAAAACACACACGGATAGAAAACAGCCTTTTGTGGCAAAAAGGAAAAACAATCCAGCACCAAACAGTACAATCAAACTGTTCCCCATCAGAGGTGCGAAGTAACAAAGTACAAACAAAACCAGCACACGCACGCCTCATCAACATCATTTCAACGTAAATGGATGGAACAATAACACAACAAACACTGTGTATCCATCAGTGCATGTGAAGAAAAATTGAAAAGAGACAAATCAACATGTTCAGACTTCAGTTTTAGACATTGATTAGTGATTTGCAAACTGTGAATAAAAAGTGATGCATGTTATTTTCAGTATTTTTTAAATTTTGTCAGACATTAGAATGGCTCAATAGTGTTTGACTTCCATTAAAAGGATCCGAGCTTCACTGAGCTTCCCACATTAACAGCTGCAGGATATATCTTCAGAAAATTTATAGTTTTATAATGGGAGAAGATTTCAGAGCTTTTTCTACTGTTACTGCAGTAAAGATGTAACTCTTATGTTCCCTAGGGCATTTTTGTGCAAATGTGTGAACTTTTTTTTCTTTTAGTGGTCATTTTAGCCATGTTACAGATTTTTGCAAGAGCTTTTCTTCTTAGAAAAATGTTTTAAATCCAGTGTCTTTTGCATGTCATTTATAGTCTACTGATGCATGTTGCACCCTGTGGACACCTTTGTGACCAAACCTGTACCAAAAACTGCTATCAAATCATCATTCATCAATATTTTGTCATGCTTTTTTTCATAAATCCCTTAAATAACTTCTGACCTGCTCAGAACTACCAAACATTCAATAATTTTCAGGATTTTAATTATTCAAATGCCAATTGAATTATTTGTATTATTGACTATTTATAAGAAAAACCCAAAAAATGATCAGAGATTAAGAGCACAATTGATATAATTGCATTAGCATTAGTATTTAAGTAATTCTAAATAGAAGGATCTGGCACAACTTCACCAACTTCCAGTGTGTATGGAGAAGGAGAAACACTATATGTAGGTCTCAAAGTCCAGAAGCACTTGTCATTTAAAATAACTTTATTTCATTCTCGATAAGTAGTGCCACATACTCCCTCTGGACACCTTTGTGGCCAAAAATGTCTCATTGACAACATTAAAACCACATTTTTTAATCTCACTGCCATAACAGTGTAAACCAAGTTGTTCCAGGCACAACAAACCCCGCCCCTCGCACGCATTGTACCTTATTTTGGCATCGGTCCAGCTGATGTCATCATGTCTATGCGTGTGCTGATGTCAGCATATCAATAGCCTCTATGTATGTGCCAAGTTTGAAGTAAATTGAAATAAAACAGTCGTTTTCATAGACATGTAAAATTTCACCCATTATAAGTAAATTGGAAAAAAAAAGATTTTAAAAATTCATTAAAAATTTTGAATTTTGACCTACTTTTCCCAAAATGTAATCACATCTGTTCTGGGTCACTGGCAATCTATAAACATAATTTGGTATGAATTCAACCAATAGTTTTGCTGCTAAAGTTTTAACAAACAAAGAAACAAACCGAACCAAAAAAACAATAACCCTTGCCTTCCTTTCAGGGGATGGGGTAACAATGCATTATGTAATGTCAGTATTTAATTATTTAACATGTTTGATGTTTTCCATCAGATTCAACCATTTGTAGGCTGATCCCCCTAGTATTTATCATATGGAAAATAATTAATTTGTGTGTGTGTGTGTATGTTCTAAAGGCAAAGGGTTAGAACATTTAAAATCATAGAACGTTTGCTAGTTTTGAGCAGAACTGAAGTTGTTAAAGCGATTTATGAAAAATAACAAAAAAAATATTGATTTGCAGTTTTTCTGCAAACACACACAAGGGTTAAATTAGTAAATCTGCATCTGTCAGAGTATTTTTAACACACTTATCTGTACTTCTGTGTAAATAAATAATGTGTGTATTTTTTTTTACCATGTCTGTTAAAGTGGATTGTTGGTAACATCTAAAATTTGATAAAGGCCTTTGATTGAATAATACAACTGCTGTGTCTGTCCCATGTTGGTGCACCTGTGCCTACATACCCTCTGGCCAGATGGAGCAAGAGCTACTCAACAAATAACAAAACAACACAATACACATAAAAACACTCATAAAACAGAATGCACAATGAACTCTGCTGCAGCAAACTCTGAAAAATAGTGCATCTTGTGTGACTACGATTGCAAAGACATAATGTTGATTCAATAATTGTAATTTAAGTAATACCTCAGGTTCCTTTAAATGTGAGCCCTAGTGGCTGTAGATTTATGATACCCATGTTAATATGTGTGTTAGAGACATGTCTGTTTTAATACAATTTCTAATCATCACCATGCTCCCAATAATTAGTTTTTAACTGGGACTTTTTTGCTATACCTTGCTAAACCAGCCACAGCCTCTGCTTTACAGTGTTTGACATGAAAATCCACAGCATGTGATTACTCTCTGGCAGAATTACTTACTGAATGAATGTTTCATGACTGTACAGTCTCCCTGTGTCCCTCTTCTCTCCCTGCTGATGACGTAAAAAGGGATTGTGGTGTTCCTTCGGCTGCATTACTTATATTGACTGTTTCACATCCTGCCAATTTCTGCCTTGATTGTGAGGCGGAAAGAAAAGGTTACCTCCGTCATGGCAGTGTACGCTAGGTCGTGGATAATGGCGGAAGAAGAAGAGAAAAAGGCCATGGAAAAAGAGGATTTCAACATTAATACACAGATAACCCCCAAAACATTAAACCTCCTGTTTGTTTCCCTCTGTTTGTGCGTCGTTTATGGTTTTGTTGAGCTGTAAAACCACATTATATCCATTTATGATTTCACAAAGGTCACTCCTTTCTCCACTCGTACCCCATCCACATGCTAAGTGCTCTGTGCTCTCGCTCTAACGTCACATTCACTTGACAAAACCCACCCTGTACTGTCCACGTTTCTTAAGAAGGACTGTGACAGTGACTCATACTGGAAGAGTTTTATGCAACCAAGTGTCATGTAATTGGATGCACTGCTAATGACAATGTGCAATCACACTTCAGTGTTCTTCACACTGAATTAGAGCATCTGTATGATCAGTAATTGCAGGCACTAATCAAAGAATTGGAAATCCTGCTAACACTGGGGACAAATAAAAAAAAAAAAAAAACCCTTTATCTTCCTGATCTCATTTAAAGAGCATTATAGGATGTAATAGATCTTCAGATTATTCACAGCTGTTTTTGGAGCTTTTGTTGAAAGGCATGTAGCTTGGTGTATTTTAGTACAAAGAAAGGTTGCAAAAGCATCATATGATGGTACTTTGGACTTCACACTCTTAAGCAGAACTAAAGTGGATTTACAGTAAATAAGGAGTTCAGCTCCAGCTAACATCGTGACACAGTGCAAAATATTACACAGCTACCTAACAACAAGAAAGTCATTCATTTATTCACACGGGGTTGAAAGTTAACAAAGAGATAGGAAGGCTGGCAAATATTTCAGTGAACAACACATGCTAAGAGTCTGTAAATTAAATACTCAGCCACAAATTACATTTCACCTAGCATGACCTGATATCCATGGCAACAACGCATGGTCATCAGTGCAGAGGAAACAGTCTTTCCTGCTCAGATGAAGATGGAAAATGAACAGCAGTGATCAACGGAACATGTTTGTATCTCACTGTATATTATGGGCTATGGAAACCAGGTTGTGCTGCTTTCTGCTTTTTTGACTGACACGCACTGATACATCTGCATAATCCTCCAGACTATATGTTAAAGCATATAGCTCCATCCTCCCACACTGGCCTTCTAAGTCCAATATGTGTGCTAATTACAGTGCCGCGCTTTCCTCTTCATTTACATTAGCATTATGCACCTACTGAGCGTTAAGGGTAACCTGTCTATGTCTTCTTGTCTTCATGTTTTGACATTCTGCTGTGTTGCACTGTGTATTTAGAGTATACTGTGTCATGTCAGTATAAGCAGTTTTTTCCTAACAGCAAGAAGATTGCACTCATAGAAATGGCTCATCATTTATTAAATCCATTAGTGTAGAACAGTCTTCAGTCATTGCAAGGAGACCATAAGAGTGTAAAAGGGGCTCGTGTTTAATGTTTATTTCAGACGTCATGCTCATTTTAGTTTTATGAGAACATGACTCTGGAAACTGCCCCACTTATGAGGCAAAGATAATGAAAATGGCATTCTTTAATTAAATTAAGGGTTTTATTTCAGCTAAATGAGAAAGGTGCTTTAATTTGTTCAAATTCTGGGGTCTTTCATGGTAACAAACACCAGAGGCTCCACTCAGGGTTATTTCTTTGCAGACGCAGACCCACTGATGTGTGTTTTCTGACATGAATCACTGCAGGAATTGCAATTATTTGCATGGAGGACAGCTGCTTTAATTAGATTCTTGCTGGTAATGTCACAGTTTGCTTTGACTTGAAGTTTAGCAGATGATATACAGTACATTCTGCAAAAAATAAAGAAAGTCTACTATTCTTTTTAATTACTAGTCCGTTAAAAGGAGATTTTCCAGGTCCTTATTTGCTGTGCCATCATAATTGCAGCCTGTGTCCAATCCTTCGGTAATTGTAGGAAAGCAGATAAAACCCAATAGTCTCCTAGAACATAGAGCTTTGGACAGAATACTAACTGCACTTTTATGACAATTTCAGCAATGTAATTGTGAATCAGTAAGCTTTCTCACTTTATGCTGCAGTGATTAGAAGTACAGTGTGTGGTGGAGAGAAGATTACGTAATGTGGAAAGTGGAATGTTGTGTGTTTTAGTGCTGGACTCAGCATGTTGTTTTCTGATGTGCATTTGAGCACCGTAGTGTAGGTTTTATACAACACCTTATATCAAAGTGATGAGGTAACATTTTTGAAATCCCATCAAAAGACTGCATTTCTTCCATTTATTTTAACAAGGATGGTAAATACTGCAACCACAGCACTCCTGTTCTCAGTGATGCATGCAAATTCATATCATCACAAAGGATTTCGATTTTTCTCACACCGCTCTTATTTTCAGATATTTTCCAACAAATAATAGAGAGAAGCTGGATATGAATTATATATTACTGTAGTTTTTATACTGAAGACTCCAAAGATGATATAAGAACAAGAATGAAGCACTTCAGACTACATGTAAGATTCAGACCCTAGAGAAATAATGGAGGTTAAATTTAATATAAGATGATGTGGATAAGGTACATCAAGGCAAACATTTGCTGTCATACACAAGGACACAATCCATCCCCATATAAATAATAGATTTAGAAAAATAATTAGATTGATGACATTGAAGGACTTGACAAACTACAAAAAAAAAAAAAAAAGTGCACTACAGAATGAACTTGTATATTTTCCTTTATTCTCCGTAGTTTTCTATCATTTCACTCTAAAAGAAATATCATTAATGTTCAAAACAGATCCTTTAACCCATATAGACCCAGCGCTACTTTTGTGGTAACTCCCAAATGATTTTTTCTCTCTATTTAACCTTTCTTAAGGGACTTATCACTATTTATTGTAAAATTTTCCTCTTTATTTTTCTTTTTTCAGTGTAAATCATTTATTTTCCTATATTTAATTTACAGATTATGTAGATGTTCAGTAAAACTCAGACTAAAGTTGAGGGTTATTATATCAGAAACAGAGAAGACATCAATAACTGAAGATAAAAACAAATGCTTACATCCATCAGTCATTTATTAAACCACATGGGTTTTATGAATAAATGTTATCGAAGAGGACGGTGTTTCCATGTTCACTACGGACCCTCTGAGCGTCCAAATGGGTCATAACTGATGACCATGAAAACACAACAAACTGTATTTCACACCAATTATTTACATAGATTGATAAAATTAATAGATCAACAGGTATTAAACATTTTAGATCAGTGGATGCTTTTGGTCAGTGGTGGATATTTTGCTCTTTATGGGTTAAAAATAATGATAATAAAATTTATAGTCAATACATTTCACTGTAAAAACACTCAATACATAGATTTAACTTGTATGAGGCAACGGCGGTTGTATATGTGTTACTATATGATCCCCTTCGGGATTTCACCTTGTTGTCTCTATACATCACTGACTCAGATAATGAAGGTTGAGATTCCCACAGTGTCTGGGTTATAAAAATTGTCAATTACAGACCTTGGAAATTGACGTAGGCACTTGGCGAGACAGCTGCATTAGTTGCAGAGCTGTAAACAACATGCAACACTCTGAGAGCAAATGCCATGTATGGTATAACACCTCATCATGGGACGCTGAGGTCTGAAAAACAAACAGTTCTGAGAATTCATCTGGCCCTGTGTGGCATGTGCTGCCGTAGCCATCTGGATACTACCTGCTCCTCAGGTTGACAGATACACCGGAAAACAGCCAACAGCTCACAACACTCATGTTTTAATGATGTGAAGATATCCAGGACAAGAGCTGACCATGTTTCCTTCAAACACTGCTTATCCAAAAAAAAAAAAAAAAAATAGAGCTTACATAAAAATTACTTTATTCAGTAGAGACTCATTTAGAAATATTTTTCAAGTGTTTGCTCTTTAACTACAATTTGTCCCTCAGCAATTTGAAGCTATTATGCTAAATATGTGCAACTAAATGCAAGGAATTTAAAGTCACTATTTAGTGTGACCCTTGATCCCATGACATGAAACAGCACAGACATCTAACATGAAACCTGGTATAAAACATCAGAAAGTTAATGTAATAACTCTCATATTGAACAAAAGGGTTAAAGACATGTTAAGGATAAAGGGAGGTCAAACTAAATACCAACACTTTGCTTTATAGAGGCTGTTTTTTCCATGAAACTTCTGTTTTTATTGCTGTCAACACTTTCCATGTATCCAGATTGCATCTTAATACTGAGACAGAGAAATGCATAACTTTACTAAACTAACCCTAACATTGGCCTACGACTTTTGGATAGTTCTGTATTTTTCAGCATCCTTATCAAAATGTGAAAACCCTATACGTTTCCCCTAAGCCCAGAATTTTTTTCTTTCTTTCTCTGAGTAAAAGTTAGGTCCGAATTAGACTTGGTATTAACGTCCATCCTGACAAAGCACATATGGACAGCACTAACTCAAGATCTGAACACTCACACTCTGCCTACTCAGCTGATGTCCTGTGTGTGCTTGTCATGTTGAAGTGTTTTAAAGTCATCTGAAATATCCTAAAATGCCTATCAACATACATTTTAAGTACTTGATATGTACTTCTACTCAAGGTCACACCCCGTCACTGCTTTTTTTGAAAGAGAAAGTACAATAGCCACAGTTTGGGTAGTAGAGTAGAAATTAATTAATTCAGTATAATTGAAGCAGCTGAAGATTCAATCATCACTACAAATTATGTCAAGGACGAGAAAGTATAAAAACAAAAAAACTAGTTCAAACTGCCGTATCAGTATTTTACCACATTATGTGGTGTGACAACCATTGATCTGGAAGAAGATCCATCCATCCATCCATCCATCCATCCATCCATCCATCCATCCATCCATCCATCCATCCATCCATCCATCC
>JAPQRP010000018.1:21791214-21807977 GCA_037367295.1 Apogon hyalosoma
TATTCTATTCTATTCTATTCTATTCTATTCTATTCTATTCTATTCTATTCTATTCTATTCTATTCTATTCTATTATAAAAAAGAGTCTAGGGTGACAGCAATGTGCACTACCTCATACCAGAAACCATTATTGATTTAATGATAACTGATCTAAATGGACATCTGCTGTCTTACCACAAACATTTTCACATTTTCCTCATTACTTGCAAAATTTACAGTGATGTTTTACAGTCTGAAAATATGTTCGGGTGACCTTTCAATCCTCTAGTCATTTACAGATAAGATGTTAAGAGTCTGTTTATTTTTATATTCACACTCAGATAAAAGGTACATTTCTGATTTATGACACTGGACTGGCCCTGTGAGAACATCCTCAGTGTTCCAGTGCTGTAACCTCCTTGTACATATGAATCCCAGTCTCATACATTGACTGGATGCTGCGTGGACTTACATCCAGCCGTTATCAGCTTTCACCACCTTGGCAGCAGAGTGTGTGAGTGTGTATCAGCTCAGTCAGCATTAGCCTTGTCAGCCCCCACATTAATCTTCATTAGCCCCCCATTGCTGTGTTGCATCTGTGCAACGGAGCATTGTGGGATAGGTGGCGGTGACATCTCAGTTGGTGGTGAAGTACACAGGGAGAGAGAAGGTCTTTTATTCAATTCTCAGTCTCTGGAGAAAATCTGACGGTCACTGTGGAAAAAAAGTCTATTTCCACACAATAGATACGTCCCATAACAGGATTCACACTGTTTCATCTCTTGACTTTTGGAGCTTAGTTGCAGTCATTCAACATCCACAGCTTGTAAAAACCCCATGTTATTTCCTGCCTGTCTCCCACTGCCTCATGTACCCGCTGTGATTTGAGAATAAATTAAATTAATTTCATTGTCAAAGTGAAGTGATAATTCTCTTCTTGGCACCTTTTGTTACATCTATCATAAATACTATATCTATTCTCAGGCAGACTGCACCATTCTGTGGGATTTTATATCAAATACAATACGGTGGAAGTCACAGAAGGTTGAATGTGTAGCTTCAATTCAATGTGTAGCTTCAAAATAAAAGCCTAATTGGTCAGTCTCACTTACGTATTTAGTCTCAGGCTTAACCTTCACCCTCATCAATAACTTCTAGAGTATCAATATTGCTATTAAATCACACTACAACTAGAGGAAGAGAAGAGTAGAATTTATGCATCTGATAACCTTTATGTTTTATCCTGAAAATCTGAACACAAGTAATGGAACTTTCTACTTCATACATTTAATAATAATAATAATAATAATAATAATCAATTAGTTCTATACGTCATATTGGTTTGTCATTTTTTCATCTATTCAAAGTTAAAATGGTTTAATATGTATCTTTGCTGTATAGTATATCAAAATATAATGAGATGCAGTTAAGTTTTCCACGCAAATAGCAGGAAGAAATGTTCTTCAGATTTGTAGTACATTTCAGAGCCAGGACTTTTTCACTTTTTCTGCAGCAAATCTGCCACATAGGCACTTCTCTCCACTCTTGGTGTTGTGCAAATATGGTATATTTTAGTCTGCATGTATTTTATTCTGTATAAACTGTATTGTAATTGTTATTTTCCTTTCTTTTTGCATTGACCTGGGACAGAACTCTAATTTCATTCTACAAAGTACGCCTCTGCAATGACAATAAATATTTATCTAATCTTAAAGAAGCCGAATCAGTACCTCTACACCTCTACTTTTACCAGGGTCTGTTTTACACAAGTATCTGTACTTCTGATGGAGTAAAAAAATGAGTGCGCTTTTGCCACCTCTGACTACAAATGATTCAGAAAAAATATAATGTGAAAAACATTATACAAAATACATTTTTAGTGATGCAAAGTCACCAGGAGCTCTATAAATAATACAATATTCCACCACAGAAGGTCAGTTGGATGGTCAGCTTTTTCCAAAACATTCACAGGAACAGTTAAGAACTGGCTGAAAACAAAACAAATACGGTAATGGTGATATAATGGTGAGTTTTTAATTATTGAGTGTGTTTGTCTGTTTATCTTTCCTGAGTCTGTCTTCTGCTAAAGATACCCTTGACTGTCTCAAACTTTCAAGAATGTCAAATAATTACCCCAGCAGCACAGAAGCTGTTCTTTGACTTCTTTCACTGCATACACTTCATGCTTCTACTTCAAAGCCCTGCAGGCATCAGTTGGATCTGTGTATTAATTAAATAAGCAGTGCATGTGAGTGTGCATCCTCAGGTATTACATGTGTGGTGTTGATGCAGTTTTGAGCGTTGTTCATGAAGATGATGAGTGATTTCTGAAGGACTCCACTGACTAAGGAGGAGATGAAAGATTCCTGTCTAGTGCAAAACCATAATTGCTCTTTTTTGAGCACCACTGTCAATCCAGAAGCAGTGACTGGAACAACTAAGCCTCATATTGAACACAGCAATAAACGCCTGAAAGTGTCACACTGTTTCCACATGAGTGGTAACGGTGTGTGAAACTATGTATTATCTGGTCTCCTCTTGTAGCCTTCCACCCCAATCAGAGTCTGTTATCTCTATGAAGACAGAAACCACTGAGCAACATTTAAACAGCTAAATGGACCTGGAGATCTGCAGCCGGCAGCAGAAAACTTTTTATTTGTTAACTTATAAAACAACTTCAAAAACTTTCTTACCATTGTAGCCTCATTCACAGATGAAAGTCAGTAATTTAGTCCGTCCCCTTAGAAATATCACATCACTTATTTAGAGGACGTCCACATTACTATGACATATACTGGATCAAAGAGTTTTAGTACAATTATTCTGTGTTTTACAGAAATTCACCACATCTTTATTTCAGCTTTATTGTTATTTAATGTAACAAAGTTAACATAGAGATGTGAACTCTCCCCATAAAGTCAGCGTAATGACAGATAACAACTGGATCAGTACAACTAAAGGGAATCATTATATTCAGTAAAGTTTCTTGATGATAAATATGATGGTAATTTTCTGCAAGAGTAGGGAAATGCAACATATGAAATGAAAACAGTGGATTTAACAAGATTTTGGTAAGAAAGGAAATTAAATTGTCATACAACAAACCATCTGATTACATTTTCTGAAGCCTTTGCTTACTTTCTATTAACCGAGCTTGTGCTAATATTACTGTATCATGGTTACACTGGGTATTCTTTCTATTTTACGGCAGTGCTCTGTGATCTGTAAAAAATTGGATTATATATAAAACAGTTAAGAATTAACCTCATAATGGATTTATACATGGGTTGAAATTAGGTTGTAATGGAAAAAACATAAAAAAAAAAAAAAGATCATTTCCCTACATTGCTCACTATTTTGCAAGGCTGGTGCTTTTCAATCTCAGATTTTACTATCTGCGTTGCTTACTTCATCTTTTCCCTTTATTAATCAGCATGTTGGACCAAATACCAGTGACTTACCAGCATTTCTGTTTGATAAAGGTGACAATGAAGCAAATAACCAGTAACATCTGAGGTCTGACAGTAAAGGTAAATACAGGCTCATTTTCTGGCAACAGGTCATTTTTGTCCTTGTTTTGTAATGGCTGCTATTGCAGTGCCCGAGAGAATTATTATCAACCTATTATACATGGTTCTGTCAGATGGTGGAGGAAAGCAGAGAACCCCAAACAAGCATGAGGCGAACATGTAACCTAAGTGGATAAATGTCACATACAAATGCAAACAAAACATATGTGTTAACTGTAACATTAACAATGATCTGTTCCATTTCTTGGCATTCTAGAGAGAACACTGATACACCTCTATATATTAAAGCAGCTTTAACACAAGCCAATTACACATTGGTATTTTCTGCCTGAACAAGTCAAAGTATCTACTGTGAAAAAGGTTTGTTATGGCACATATCATAGCTAGTACGTGTCTTCCGTGAAATACTGCACTGTACTGGAGCAGCTGAATATTCATGCTTCCTAAACATTTATAGAATCATACAATAATTTGCATTTAAGAACAGAATTATGGAACTAATGCATCCTAATGTGCACTGTATGTTTCATCACACGTTCAAAATAATGGGCCCAGGACAGAAAACTATCTCCCTCAAGATAATACCGAGTATTATCACAAGAAATCCTCAAGGGAAAAAAAAAACAAACAAACAAAAAAAACCATCTCAAACTGAGTTCTTACATTGTAATTAATGTCAAATCCAAGCTGAAAAAAACATTTTGTAAACACCAGGCCATAGGTGACTTTAGAAACAGCTTACTAGACCTGGGTCTGCTGTTTTGGTGTCATATGAGAAGACATTACTATGGTAATTGGATCCATTAATGCAACAATGTCACCGATAACAACATTACGGTTGGGTAATAAATAAAAGCCATATGTTCCTGCTGCAGGTGCTTCCCTGTTTGAGGGATACAGCCAGTGGATTAGGACAAGATACATGGAAGTATGAGTTAATACATCTTGAAGGGACTATTAGTGAGATGAAAACTGCCAAAATGCATCAGGCACCATCTGATCTGATTCTCAAAAGAACACATAAAGTTCTTAAGAGTCTCCGTCCCCTCAGCACAGATTTCCATTCGTTGTAACATCCCAGTCTAATTTAATTTTTTTTTTTATAGCTAACCACAGATAAGACGTCAATGGAAATTTCACTTCCTTAATTCATTTGAGTGTGTTTGAGGAAATTACTCTGTGCTTAATGGTGTGTGACTTTACACAGTAGAATAACAGATAAACAACTCTGAGCTGCCAGGCAATTTAGAGATAAGTCACCTGTGCACAATAAAGCACACAACTAGACCTGTAATAATTTCATGAATAGAAGCATTAAAATAGAATACTTTTTCCTCTTTTCAGCTTCATGAGAAATGATGGAGAGTCAGTAGAGCAAGGTTTTTTAAAATAATAATAAAATGGAGAGAAAACGCAGAGCCACATATAAAATATAGACAGTGAAAACGGCTGAACTGCAGTAGTTCTGATAACAGCTTGTCTGTAGAAACCTCAAGTGTATTGCTTACGTAAGCATATATACATAGTGTTTCAGCAGCAGAAGGTCCATTTAATGCAGACATCCACCCTCTACTCTACCTTTGACCCAATGATAGATGTCCAAAACGGATATTAAAGTTGTTTTCCACAGAGACTCACAATGCTTGCTGACTCTAAATGACTGGTACAAACTCCAGTCTGATTTATTCCTGCTCAGAGTATTTTCTTGAGTCTCTTCTCTCCATCTCTGTAGTACACTGCAAAAAAAAAAGAAAGAAAAGAAAAGATGGGTGAACAACACAACAAACTTCGAAAATTTTAAGTCGGGCAATTAAACTAAATATTCTAAGTTTTGCTTTTGAGTTTGCTGAAGTCTGAATTCTGATTTTTGTCAACTCAACTAGGTTGTACTAACTTACTGTTTGACATTGTAAGCTAATAAGTTCTAATCCTTACTTCCGCTAACTCTCCTGACAAGCTGGATGCTGTAAGTCTTCAAAGCTTTTGTGTTTTATTTTCTTGAAAAAGTCAACCAAATATAAATGTATATCCCTGTCCTTAGAGTCTTAGAAATTCTCCACCCTTCCCTTCTGTCATGGTTCCTTACTTTAAGTTTCCCAGAGTAATCAGGCTCCACAGGTGTGTTTAAGCTCTTCCACCAATGTTGTTGAAGGCCTAATCAGCCAGAACACCTGTTCTTGAAGCGGCCATTTTGGAACATCATGACTCATTGTGGCCTTGCTCATTCTGCTGTGGGAATCCTTATGAAGTATTTGGCTTCATTATTCTCTAATAGAGCTAGATTACATTTGCACTTTAATCCTAGGTTTAGAGTGGAAGTTAAAGTTAGGTCTGAGCTAGACTGAATAATAACCCATAAGCCCGAAACTTTAGGTTAGGGCAAGCAAGCGGCTAACTGATGCAGCGCCGCTAGCATCAGTTAGCAGTTAGCTTTCACTATACTGACTGAAACGTGGTTTAAATGTTGAAATTGTGTAGGTTGCCCTCTCCATTAATCTACAACATACTGCACAACACTCCTCAGCATAAAATTCCCATGTCATTTTAATTTCATTTAATTAAAAGTTGGTTAAAACTCACCTGTGTGGACTCCAGCTGGAGGCAGCACAGCCACAATGAGACTTCAAGTGAAAAAGCCAACTGGGAAAGTTGGCTTTCCTGCATTTCACAACAAAGAAATAAGAGTTAAGAGAACTGCCATCCCTTTTATTGAATCCCAACTTAAAGATAAGTATTAACAACACATCACATTGTTTTGGAGCAAACAACTGGCCTGCTTTGTTTTGCTAACTAACATTGCCTTAAATGTCAATAATTTATATTTTCAGGTTTTTACCAACTTAAATCACTGTTTTAGGCCAAAAAAATGCAAATTGTTGTTGTTTTTTTGTTTGTTTTTTGCAGTGTAATAATGCACCGTTTCCTAAATGCTCTTTTTGCACTGGTTACTGGTTATCATAAAATAATGTCAAACATACAGACTTTAAGCCTGTAGTTGGCTTCTCAGTTGCCAATTGCTGCAAATGTTTACTGATGTATCCAGTTATGTGCCATGTTAACCTTATATTATGTTCTATTTTCTACCATGTATATGAATAGTATTTTTTTCCTTTTCAGATTAATCTTTTCATATCTTCATTAAGATGCTGCACAGATCCTCCCTGTAAGTATCTGTGTGTCAAAGCACCAAAGACAAACAGCTGCACATATCTCTCGATCCAATTAGGCATCAGACATCTCTTGCAAATGAGATCAATATATGGACACACCTGCAAACACAGCCCCTTACTCTGCATACACAAGCTGACAATCAAATTAATGAGAGCTCCTCTGACATCCTCAGTTTCCTTTATTTGTGTAGCGGTCATACCTGGATGTCAAGGTGAATAATAACTCAGATCCTGGACAGAAACCACACAGAGTCTGTCACACTAATTCAACTAATGCACTCCACTACCCTTCAGTAGCCAGGACAAAATAAGATGCTCTCCTCTTTTGTCCATGAGCCAGCTTTGAACCCCTGCAGAAATGCATAGGTCGGTCATCTGCATCTTCTTGCAGTCAAACCCAAAAGATGTTCTTCATGACTACAATGTAGAAATGAGACACATCTCAATATATACTGTGGCTGCACTTTTCCACGTCTGAATGTGATGTTTCCTCTTGGTCATGTGAAATGCATTATCAGGATGGAAGCGTCACAAGCATTGAACAGAGAGTAGCTCCTCTCTGCACACACGGTCTGCAGCTCAGTAGAAGTAGGAGCTGCAGCGCGTCCAGCTCCAGTGGCCAAACCTCCTCTGACCGCACGATCCAGGACCAGAGCCCGGTGCGCCACGGCCATGTAGGCACCTGTCTGGCGCAATGTCTCCAAACATTTGGATTTACTCCCCTCCATCCTCTCATGCTCCATCCTAGCGTGTCTTTTGGTGGGAACGCGATGTCCTGGATGTATTTTCTCCGGAGATTGTAGACTGGTGGGAAGCGCAGTTCGGTGAAACCATGTGGAGAACGGACACGTCCCTCAGCGGGGATACAGGAGGCAAAAAACCACTTTAATACAAGGGGTTTATTTACCCTTTTTTTTTTTTTTTTTTTTTCTCCTTGAACAAAACTCCGTCGATGAGGAAACAAAGAGAGACGAGATGGTAGAGAAGTAAGTGCGTAAACAACAAGTTGAAATTCAGCATTACAGAATTAAAAAATTTTAAAACCATCTGTCTTTCACAGGGATGCTAGATAAAAAAAACAAAAAACATGAATATTGTGTATTTTAATTTCTATATTTTTATATACCTACAAACATCTTATCAGTTCTGTGTGAATTTATGTTTTCAGGTTTTCTAAGAAGTGCCAGAATGAGAGGCATGATCCAGACAAACAAAGAAATACTCACAGTCTTGTAATACTCTAAATATTACATTGTCAAACAGTGTAAACCTTAATCTGTAGTTTACCATGCTGTTTTACACACTGTTTAGTGTTTGAGCCTCCCCATAAGTTGTTTACTGTAAAATCCTGGCTCTGAGGACCTCAAGAGGTGGTTATGTAATTGGATATAGTGTTGCAACCTGCTTGTAAAACGGAACTGTGACAAAGAATGTTTAATTTTTAATGGGCTTTATTCAGCTGTTGTGTTATTATTTGTGTTGGGACCCAAAAGCAAAAATGCTGGTTGTTTTACTTAAAAGCCTGCAGGGGAGGCAGATATTAGATGCTTACTCAAGTTTTTGTTAGATAATGATTATTTTTGCAAGTGCTGACTTTTATGATGCCTTAAATGAGCAGACTTTACATTGAAATCATGGTTATGTTGTAGTGACAGACCGTGGCTGAGCATGCATATTCCAGACAGGGCTTTGAACTCCTTATAAAAGGAAAGTGCAGATCTTTCCTGCAGAGGTTGTGTAGTGGCGCTGTTCTGCTGAATGTGAGAAGAAAAAGACTTCCAGGTTTTCTGATAGGAGCTGGATTTGCACTAATGATGGATGAAGAGGTGGTGTTAAGTTCTAATGTAGTGAATATTTTTGAGGCACATGATTTAAAGCCTTTAAGTCCTGCACTGTATGATGGAGATGAATAGGAGAGCAATATAACTGTCCTACACCTCTATATTAAAGAGTTAGTGAGGATAGCAAAGACATTTTATATGCCATTCATAAAAAAATCACTCCCATTCTCCTTCCGTAATACCTGACAGCAATGGACAGGTAGAGAGATCAAAGTGCAGACAATAAGACAGTGAAGAGCTGTTGAAATCAAAGTGATGTGGAAAATTGTAACGGAGGAAAAATCAATCCATGTTAATCAGTCTCATCCTCACAGTGGCCGCACCTGACCTTCTTGACCCAAAGTCTGCTGCCCACAACTCCAAACCTCGCCTGTCGTTCTCGACCAAACCTGTGGTGCTGAGCCCCCCCGAGGATGAAGAGCGTGACATCCGGACCACCGTCATGAGGTGGAAAACCGTCTCAGCCATCTTCTTCCTGGTGGTGCTGTACCTCATCATCGGGGCCACGGTGTTCAGCGCCCTGGAGCAGCCTCATGAAAGTTCCCAGAAACTGGCCATTCTTGCTGAAAAACTAGACTTTTTGGCCATGCACGCCTGTGTAAACAACTCTGAGTTGGAGGATCTGGTCAAGGTAAGTGGGAGAATGAACGTCGCTTTAATAAATATATTTATCTTACTTCTCTTCTAAGACACAGAAAAATAGAGAGCAATCTATGAAAAGGCTAATCTTTAGACATTATAGTGTTGTTTGGACAGCTTTACACTAGCTAACTGGGCTTTGAGGATTATGAACACAATGATTGTGAGTAAACACCACAAAAGCTTTAACCGGAGGATATTTTCCACCAGTAGAGGAATAGATAATTCAAACACATTCATTGTGTATTTCCTGAAGGCTGTTATACTAATACATCTCTACCATTCCGAGGTTTTACATTTGCTAAGGACTATGGATGTATTATAAGACACTGGGCCTCAAGGCATACAAATATAAAATAAACAACCAGCAGACCCAGGCTTTTACACAAATATTATCCAAAATAGCAGTGAAGGCAGTGATGTGACCATTACTTCAAGCTAAACTAGACAGAAATAAGGAACAACTGAGAATACAACAGCTTGACAGAGGTTTGCATGAGTGATCCCCATGTGCTTCTATCAGTTATAGATGAATGTCAGTTTTTGACGCAGCATCATCTGAAGGGTTGAATGAATTGAATGAGGCTTGAACCCTTGCCCTTTTCACACTGAAATACTTCCAGATTCCACTCAGTAGATACTGAAATATCAAAAAAAACCCTCCCTATGTTTCTTTTAGGGAATTTTTCTTTAATTGTTTCATCAATTTTCTTGTGCATTTGTTGATGAACTGCTGATCATGGGTTCCCGAGGACTAGATCTTTCCTGGACGCTGCTAATATCAAGTCATTAAGATCACCTGATACATCATATTTCATTTCATTTCATTTCATTTCATTTCATACTTTCCCATACATAACTACTTTTTCCTGATTTCCAGTTGTACATTCACACACTGATTTACTACATAGAAGTTTATTTTACTTTGTACTATAGAAAAAAAATTATATAACAGAACAACAGATTTGGCTCCATATAAAAATACTATTAAAGGATCAGGATCAAGAAAACGATGATAAAACACTATTACTTTAACGTCTAAAGATAGTCATTATTCATATTGATATTTATAGTTACTGTTAAATGCTATTTAGTATTATGCTGTATCCAAAACAACCTACTTCCTTAATTTCTTTGCTGTATTGACTAGTACATTTCCAGCTAAACTCAGTTGATGAAAATGACTTTCCTCTGGGGAAATGGTCTGACATATTGGACTTGCTGATGATGATTGCTTCTTTAATGTGTGAGAGCTGAAAGGTCTTTAAAAGCCTGGGGAGACTGATTTGTGTACCGAGGTTAATTTTGGCCCTTACAATATTTCCATGATTCTGTTAAGTGCTTCCAAATATCAGATTGTCTTTTAAACCCACTGGTGGATGCACATTTTATCATCCAGTAAGTCAAGCATAATTAAATACAGTGTACACTTCAGCAACCACTGCAAACATTTTGGAGTCATTAACCAAGAAGAGTGGTCTGAACATCTGAAAAAAAGGTCTTAAAAAGTATAATTTCAACTAGAAAGTTATACCAATGATCCACTGGTCTGCCCTTTGAATATTATGACAAAAGTCTATGCATATAAATTTTATGCAGTAAGTGCCATCAGTAAATTACCTGTTGAATTTCTCATCTTTAATACCCTCCAGCAGCTTGACCAAGCAACACGGAATGTACATTAGTTATGATATTTTCCTCACATAAGTCAATTACAAGCTGGGTGTCTAATCATAGCTTGTTTCCAGGTTGACACAAACAAATAAAGGCCAGATCTCAATCACAAAGCAGGTCAAAAATAATATGGATAAAGAACAATGTTTGCATACATCTGTTTTCGACACTTCTAGATTATCTAGATTACTCATCTGGAGTGTTATTGTTCAGTCTCAGTCACTGCAGGTGTGTGTTTTACCTTTTCAGAAAAGCTGTCATTTGGAGAAACTTAGAGGAATAAAAGAAAGACAATGTTTACACAGTATAAGCTTTGTTAGTCTGTTCCTTTCCACCTAATTTGTGTAAATTTTTGCCTATTTTCTATATCAAGTTCTAGTGCTTAAAATTGAAGAACCACAAAAACAAAATGAATCAATCAATTACACCCATTTGTAAGGTGATAATCTCCAGTTTCAGAAATGTTCCCTTTTCTGTAAACTTACTGTAAACTTAGCATCTTTTTTTTGATAATGTTATAGCCTATATTATGTATTGACACAAGTTTTATTGTAGAAATCTTAATGTATGTAATACAAAATGGCAACTGAATTGGTGTTTATTTTGAAATGTTGAAGGATGCATTGCATTTGTAGAAAAGCAGAGTGGTTTAAAATAAAATCTTGTTCCAAAGAGGTCTGTATCTACTTATTAAAAAGAGGAAATTGGAAGTAAAGGCCTGCCTTTAAAACAAGCCTCTTTCAAATAAAGGCCTGGAACCTCCTGCAGCTGAAGTAAATAAAAACCTGGACCACTGTTTGAGGAAATACTGTAGATGTTAATGTGGCTAAAAGTTGAAAAGACAACTATCCGATTAGATTTAGTGTCATGAACATATAATTTACATTGCAAAAACTGATCCAGACTAATGTGTGGTGAGATCATTTCACAGTGCATGTTTTTGTGAGATGGTCTGTTCTTGTG
Organism: Apogon hyalosoma; assembly: GCA_037367295.1. Lineage (NCBI taxonomy): Eukaryota > Metazoa > Chordata > Actinopteri > Kurtiformes > Apogonidae > Apogon > Apogon hyalosoma. Next base: position 21,803,011 of record JAPQRP010000018.1, read on the forward strand.
AAGAAATGATTATCGAGGTGTTTCCTGTCCTGATATTAAATTCTGATAGATGAAGTTAATGATCTCATGTAAGAGTGGACCTAATGACTGGGATTTAATGAGTATGACGCTTTGTAAAGAGGAAACAGCCCCATTGAACCAAACTTTACCCATTTTGTTTTTCTTTGTATCTCTTATGCTGTATGTTATGTGACACATTTTCAAGGAATTAATCTGTTATATCAACAAGGACCGGATCTTGTGAAACTGTCTTGATAGAAGTGTGTAGCGCATTGTTTTTATTTACAAGAGGGATGCTACTCACTTTTTCCTACAAGTGCATTTCAAGCTACTGTCTTATTGAAGGTAAAAACTCCTTGAGAAATGTATTTTCAGCCAAATTAAGGTTAGTTTTCGTTTATCTTGAGAGTAGTGTTGTTAAACAATAACATTTTTTAAATCAGATTACTCACAGGGTTGCTGTGGATTAATTTTGATTAATCATGATTAAGTATGATAAATTTTTAATCTATATTAATCATGTTTCATTTTGGATGATCAAACAGACTCAAGAAAGAAGGGAATGCACTTAATGTGTTTATTAAACACCTTCAACAGTTTCAAAAAAATAACTTGAAACAAAACAACTGTTCTGTCTTGGTTTTTTGTCCTCATATTTCCATCCAGAGGTCAATGTGCTGTTTAGCGTCTTCCATCTTTATGGGTTGGTTCTGCTGCCTGTCACTACTAGATCAACTGCCCATTTGTTCATATGCGACGATAGCTCGACTTGGACAAACTGCCTGAAATGCGTTGCCAGAGACGTTCAGAGTCATTCTGTGCTGCAGATGGGTTAATTGCGTTAAAATTTTTAATTAGATTAATCATAATGATGGATTAATCTGCGTTAATGTTTACAGCCCTACTTTAGAGTGAACTGTGACTGTCAGATTTTGGGTACATCTGAGAGGAATTAAGAATATTTCCTGATGCTATCAAGCAAATTGTCAACCACTTTCTCTATAACAAAAAATCTTGCTCAATATTACACCAGTAAATGTATAGTTATATATACAATAAATCACCGTACATTGACTGAATGACAGTATACAGCATTATCTTCCTCATCAACAGTATCTCCATTTTTCAAGCATTGATTTCTCCTGTGATGATTTATTGATCTTCAACACAGGTGTCCCCCACTGGCTTTTACTTAATTATGTAGACAAACAACACACACACACACACACACGCATACACATACACACACACACACACACACACACACACACACCTTTGTAAGCCCCTGCTGATCAAAAGCCAGTCAGTGGAGGATTTGAGGAGAGATCTGCTCTCAAAGGGAGTAATTAAAACAAGTGAGTGATGTCAAAAAGCTCCGATGAATCCGTCTGGTCTGGTTGTTTGTCTGAGCTGGGTTGACTGTCAGCGTGGTCTTCATATTGTTCTGTATCATCATTAGTTATAGTTAATATTCACATGACTAAGGGCCACAAGTGTGAATTAATAGACCCGCCCTGAATGTGAAACAAAAGGGCTGAGAGGGTCTTTTTGATGGCTTGATTTGCTGAGCAGCCCAGTGGATGTAAGGTTTCATCATTTCATCTCTGAAGCCCCCTCTTTGTTTTATTTGGGATTTAATATCAGATCAGAAACACTGGACTATTGTTGAAAGGCTCCCCTTTGTCTGTTTTCTAATTAAGGTGCCAATAGAAAGGGATTTGACCGATTAATTAGCAACGATGCCACATTGTATTTTATCATTGTCTGGAGAATTTGGCTCTGATAGTGACCAGTCAATCATGTCAGCCTTTTCAACCAGGATTCCTTAAAGACATGAATGAATAATGGTGAATAAAAATTACACATAAAATTGTGCAGATTCATTCTGATGTTCAGTTGATGTATGTAGTTTGCTATTTATTACTTTTATTTTGATGTTCACTTAACTATTAAAGACCTGGAATTATGTTTTTGGTGACAAATTAATATTTCTGTAAATGGTACTTTTATTAAGTGATTTATCACAATTTATGATAATGTTATCTCTGCATTTTGTATTTTTCAGGGAAAATCCAGTTTAATTTACTGATCATGTAGATGCTCATTAAAGGTCAGAATAAATTCAATGATTATCAGCGTTTCCACAGGTATAGGTTATCCTTGCCACCACACCAAACATTTCATACAAAAAAATCATCACCGTAGCATTAGACTGATTAGACATATGTATAATATATAATAAACCAGGACAAACATCCTGCCCCCTTCAAATGAAAGTTTATGAAGCTTCAGGAGGTAGGTAAAAGATAAATGAGCGTAAAGTTTCACTTTCACTTCTGCTGGGGGCACAGACAGCACTGCCCTGTGCCCCCATAGTATTAAAAGTAGGACGGAAACCGACATGTGCACAGTTACCGACCAAAACGCATGCATATGTACACCCCCCACCCCCACCCCCGCCACACCAACAGATCAGTTCCACAGGAAACACTGAAACTGATTATTATATCAAAACAGCAGAAAATGAAGAAAAAATTACTTTTTCAGCAAAACAGATCATTGACTGATGAAAAATCAAGTGTCTACAACCACTGTAATATGAGAAAAAACATGGGTTTTATTGGTGAAACAATGACAGAAGATGACAGAATTTCGATGTTTACTTAGAAGCCTCTGAACATCTAAATCTGTCATATCTGATGCCACTGAAAAGCTGAGAAACTGCATTTTACCTGAATTATTTACATGTATCGACAGGATTAGTGGATCAAAACTTATACAACATTAATTGTACCATTTTAGATCAGTAGATGCTTTTGGTTGCTAATGGCTTTTTAGGTCTTTGAGGGTTAAACAAGCATCAATTTTCTAATAAAGTGAAAGATAGTTAATTTCTAACAATGTTAATGCTCTTCTCCAATCATTTGTCAGTTTTTTATTCCTCCAAACCATCATTAACCCATAAAGACCCAAACAGCCACCGATGACCAGAAGCAGTGTTAAGTAGTGTTGATCCACTAGTCATATCAATACGTGTAAATAATTGGTGTAAAATGCAGTTTCTCAGTGTTAAATCATCATCAGATATGACCCATTTGGATGTTCAGAGGCTCCGAAGTGAACATGGAAATTTCCCACAGCATTCATTCACCAGTAAAACCAATGGAGTTGGTTCAATGACAATGGATGGAGACACTGGGTTTATATTGAGTTAATGATAGATTTTACTGAAAAAGTCACTTTTTCTTCAGTTTGCTCTATTTCTGATATAATATTTCTCAATTTTAATCTGAGTTTTTATAAACATCTACATGATCAGTAAATTAAATACAAGAAAATACCCAATTTTTACTGAAAAAATACAGAGGATAATGTTGAAAAAATGGTGACAAATCACTTAGGAAAGGTTAAATAGAGAGAAAAATTAATTTAGGAACTGCCACCAAAGTAGCACTGGGTATTTATTGGTTAATAAAATTGCCTTGTAAAGTTAACTTTCAGTTGAGTAGATTAGTATCTAGTCTGTTGTGGTTTATGGCCAGAGAGATATTGTCTACTTTTTGAGAGATCTGTTCGACTAAACAGTTGTACTTCTCTACCTCTTAAATCAGTTCAACTCTTCCTCTTAAACTACATTACAACTTTTTTCACTGCCACAAGTCTCAGTTCTCTCCACCTTTACATCCTGTTAACACTTTGCTGTTCTATCCGTGTCTCTTCCCTCATTTTCTGATCCATTATTCACCCGTTTCAGCTTTTAGACACTCGATCTTTGTTGCGCTATCTCATTTAATGGCCATGGGTTAATGAAAAACTCTCCCAGTGTCACTACGGATGATGAATTGTCTCCGACAACATCCTGACATTGCGTTGACCCTCAAGTATGTGTGTGCAGACTCAGATATAGCTGACAATGCTGTGTGCATTATTTTCTGCTGTACTTATTTACTGTAGCACTCCGTTGGGGTTTATTGAAATTAAATACAATGGATGAAATGTTAGTCTATAGGTTTTTCTATCTACAATGAAAAATTTGTCTTCTTTGGTATAACTCCAGTATATGTAGGAGAATAAAAGCTTTGGCCCAATAGTACATTTCTCTACAATTTACTAATATCAGCTCTATAGCAGTGCAGATGCTTCCCCTGAGCTTTAAAAATGTTTCTACTTCATTTGTCTCAGTAATGATTTTATATCGTGCGAGGCTACTTGGATCAAGAAACATTTTGTCATACTGCAGTCAAACCCACAGTGTAAGACAGAATCTGAAACCAAAAATGTGGTGCATTCAGATTAATTTTTTGTTTAGCCTTTATTACACCCACCCCCAAAGGGGAGGCAAGGGGTTATGTTTTTGGTTCGGTTTGTTTGTTTCTTTGTTAACACTCTAGCAGCAAAACTATTGATTGAATTCATACCAAATTTGGTTTATAGATTTCCAGTGACCCAGAATAGATCTGACTATATTTTGGGAACAGTAGGTCAAAGTTTAAAATTTTAATGAATTTTTACTTCTTTTTTTTTTTTTCCCATTTACTTATAATGGGTGAGATTTCAAATGTCTGTAACAGGAAAACTATTGGTTGAATTCATACCAAATTTGGTTTATAGATTGCCAGTGATGCAAAATATATCTGATTATATTTAAGGAAAAGTAGGTCAAAGTTTAAATTTTTTATGAATTTTTAAAATGTTTTCTCTTCTCCCATTTACTTAAAATGGGTGAGATTTATATTATCTATAAAAAACATCAATTTTGTTTCAATTTACTTCAGACTTGGCACATATATAGAGGCAATTGATATGCTGACATCAACACATGCATAGACATGATGACATCAGCTGGACTGATGCCAAAATAGGCAAGGCAAGGCAAAGTTTATTTGTATGGCACAATTCATACACAGGGCAATTCACAGTGCTTTACAAAAATGGAAAAGAGACAAGTTAAAAACACACAATTACAG
>JAPQRP010000018.1:21812856-21827127 GCA_037367295.1 Apogon hyalosoma
TTTTGACCCTAAAACACACAGTAAAACAAAACCACTGAAGAAAAGGAACACAAGCACATACTCACAGCAGCTTTTATAACACTGAAACAGACTCCAATTCACAGCAGAAATAATGTCTCAGGGGTTAAAGGGTTAATGAGACCCTTTTGCATTTTTGCAGCCACCATAGAGCAGGGTTAAGGTGATTCAGTTAGTTGCAATCTACAAACTTCACCACTAGATACTACTACTAGACCCTAAAGTTGGAATAAAATATTTGTATCTCTTCTCATGAAATGATTGTGACAATGTGATTTATTCTTGACGTATAAAGTTTATTTGGGACTCAGTATGTAATCACTGCACCTGATCAAAGGTTGTTACTGAACAAAAAGAGGAATGTGTCTGAAAATATAATTATTCCAACTTTATGGGCAACAGTGTACTACAAACTGAACCTTTATGTAAAACATGCAAAAACATTCTATCTTTATGTACATCTATAATCATGAACTAAGATTATAACCTTTAGTGGATCTATAAAGGTGTAACTAGCTCCTCTATAAGTCTGAGCCTTTCCAGATTTACAATAATGACAGTGACAGATGCTACTCATTGTTTCCCTCATAACTGGCTCCACTTCTATATTCACCTCTGCTGCCATCTATTCCCCATGAAAGTTGTTGCACATCACTAATTTCTTGTTTACCTCCTAGCATACTCAGATGTCGCATACCCTGCCAACTCTCTTGTCTTCTTTACTTTCTGCTCCAGCAAGTGGTCTCAGCAGTCCGAGCAGGTGTGAACCCATCAGGAAACTCATCTAATCAGACCAGCCTCTGGGACTTCAGTTCCTCCTTTTTCTTTGCTGGGACAGTTATCACCACCATCGGTAAGAAAAGCAGTTTCTTCTTAAACTGGATTAACTCAGCTCTCATTCTTATCTTTGTCAAGACCTTTGCATTGTTTCACACCAGTAGTTAGATGGAAACACTTGAAACATTTTTGTGCATGAACACGGTCATCAGAGGAGAATTTCAGTCTCGATGATCATTTTGACATGAGATGGTATTGTACTTGCAAACCAGAACCTGCATCGGTTCCATTAGGACACAGTTCCGAATATCACTTGACCGCACTGGGTTGCACTACAAATTTGCACCAGTATCACAAATTGGCTTTTCCAACTAAAATGTTCTCATCAAACTTTCATCTAGGTTTTTGCATACTGTAGTATTCTTGCTGCGTGTAGCTGGTGTTTAACTGGGCACATATTCACTTTGAGTGCTTCAACAATAAATTGCACAGTAACACCATGATCTGACATCTCAGAAAATAATTAACTTTACAACTGACTGTAGCTCAGTTTGATGGGATCTGACACAACATCGGATGATTTCTAAGAGTCTGTTCTCATCTCATCTGTCTCTTAGTTACTGTGCAATGAATGAGCTGTCACCCTTCTCAGGCTGTAGCACATTCATGCAACCATAGACTGTAACATGCTCCACTTTCCATCATCTTATTTACACTTTGTCCCCCTATCTGTCACCTCCAGCTGCAAGTGCTTCTTAATCACAAAAAAGAAACAGCTCACACACATACATACACAGCTTGTCTGAGCTCAGCTGGTGATTCTCAACAGATAACTATGTCTGTTGGGTTCAATATCCCATCTCTACTATTCAGAGCCTATTTTCAGATTAGCAAATATAAAACTTTTATACCTTAGAACTAGATTTTTTTTGTCTTATTATTAGGAAAAATTATTAGTTTTGGATAGCTGTCACGGACGTGCACAGAATGTCAATGATTTTTTAAATGTAAAATATTGCTTTAGTGCACCCGGCATGGTCTGGAAGCTCTCAAACAGCACAGATTAATTAGTCTCAAAAACAGTACACATTACATCTGGCCATATCTGATGTTACCAAGTTAGTCTATTCATTTGGCTGTTGTTAGCTAGACTTTGCTTTGTGTTTGCTCATTGTACATCCAGTGTATTAAATTAAATGTAATTTATGTGTAGGCGAGGTGGAAAAGAAAGGAGGTGTATTGACCTTATAGTTTTCTTCCTGATAATGCTCTACTATGTTGGCTTTTACAAAAGACAAGTTTATTGATTCATTTGAAAGAAGTAGTGGTGTTTTTGATTAAAATTCACCACTGAAACAGAGAATAGACAGCCTGGTAACTTTAATATTGTTATGATAGATTGGGCTGTTTCTCTTAAAATTCAAGCATCTAGAACAGGTTGCAAGGTGTACAGCATGTGCACAGAAATGAAATAAGGTCTTATTTTAGCACACAGCAGAGTACTGGGGTTTTCATTGCCTTGATTTTACTGCACAAATCTCATTTCCAGATGAGTTGTGTGTATTACCTTCGATTCCTGCTTGTGTGTACAGCCCATAATTACTGTGCTGTCTGTTGGCAGTCATGATAACTTTGCCTGATTGGTACAAAATGTTCAATTGCTATTTCTGCTGTGCCAAGAAATCATATTTTAGTGAGAATACTTCTGTAGACATTGTGTAAATTGCTTGGTGTTAACCTTTGAAGAAATGAAGTGTGTAGGGGAAAACATACATAATGAAGTGTGCAGAGAAAAACAACCCTACAGTTGAGTCAGCTACTGTTTGTCTCACATTGTTTTCTCTGGCAGTTTTCCTTGGCTTTCCTGGCTTCACTTAAGTCACTTACAGTATAGGTGACTACTTTCTTGTAGAAGTCTTTAATTAGACATGTAGATGGACCCATACAAACACACACATTTTCACTTGTCTTTAATGAATACAAAGAACTCATATCTCTGTATTGTTTACCTCCCTCCTCGCTTCTCCTGGGAATAAAGGTAGGGTGTGATTGAACTACAGGAGAACCAGGTTCTTATTAATAAGACATGAGCCTTCCTGAAAACATCCATCCATTTTTTTGATGCTTGTCTGGGACCAGGTTGCCCAGAACTCCCTTTCCTGAAAACATGACTTGTGAAATGTATTTATTTATTTTTTTTTTGGGGGGGGGGTCTAAAATATGAATGGACTAGTGCGCTGACTTGTGAGGGACCACAGTTGTGGTAGATGTGGTAGATAATAAACTTACTCTGATACAATTCATTCCTTTACTTTCTTGGTGAATTCCACTGGCATTTTCAGTCTGTTTCTACACATGAAATTTGACACCATGGCAACGCGCCCCTTTTGTTAATCTGTTGCTAGGTAACCCCCTTCAATGATGATTCTATGATTCTGGGCATAGCAACGTGATTGTAAGGCTATTATATTCCAAAATTACTAATATCTCCCAAAATGTTGGTCCTGTCAACTTGCCATTTTCACTAGTCTCTTCCTTGTCCAAAAATACATAAGTATGGCAAACTGTAGCAGTCAGCTCTTTCCAGATTTTGTGTGATACCCGAGACACACAGGCACAGTCCACTTCCCATTTATAATATAGATGCTACTTTTGTGAATGCATTGCTATAGCTGTGTATAGCCATAAACACTGCCAAATTGGAAAAAAAAAAAACACTGTGTGGGCAATGTGTGAGCATAATTTGGAGTATGGTTTGCATTTGTTGTGGCATCACTATACATTGCCATACAATACTTACCACAATATAATGTCACAATAAATAACAAATCCATTCAGAGTTGTATTAATTTTTGGCCAAAATCTTGCACTGATGATGGGGGAGTCAGAACACTGACTAAAGTCTTCCTCATTACACCCCAAAGATTCTCAATAGGGACGAATTGCTACCTCATTCACTACTTCACATTTTGATCCTGATTAGTCCTAGTTGTCATCTTGGAATATACCTGTGTCACCAGGGAAGGAAAAAAATCCTATGATGTTCAGATCTGGTCATTCAGTATGTTCAGGTTCAGCTGACCTCAGAACATTGCTGAACCTAGACCTGACCAACTGAACCAACCTCAGATCATATAACACTGACCCTCAGGCTTGGACTTTAGGCACAAGGCATGATGGGTAACCATGTCATCTGCCTTTCTTCTCACCCTGGAGCAGGATCAGTCTGGACTCATCAGACTACATGGCCTTTTACCATTTTGTGTAGTTCAACCAATTAGTAGTTGTTTAAGAAATGAGAAGCTACTCACTGCATACGTTAAGGTTAAAGAACTTGTTGCAGCTGAAACAATAGACTCTGGGGCATCAATAAGGGGGTTAAACATGACAAATTCATGGGGCCCAGCATTTGTGGGGGGCCCATAGAGCAGATGAGGGGGTCCAGTAGATACAGGCTGGAAGTTGTGAAAATGTCCTGTAAGATCCGCTGCGTAAGAGAGGCATAGCAGTCGGGAATCAGACGTTGAAAGCATATTAAGTTTCAGTTTCGTTTTCACACTTGTGCAAGTGATGTGTGGGACCCCCCTCCCCCTCCCCCACTCTGACAGATCGACAAGATACTGAATTTTATGAAGGGGCCCACAACTGAATAGAACTGTGACAGCACATATTATGTCTGAACTACCACTTTGAAACCAGGAGGCTATTTCTATTTTGGCTGTTTGGCACCAGAAGTGACTGTATTTGGATAAAAAGACGTGAATATGAGAGGCTGAGGCCTGAGGTTTAATTAATGGAGGAAAAAATTAACGATGGACTAGATCGTTTATTAAAGGGTTGAAAAAAATGGATAACGTTGGATTGATTGACTTAGTGTTTTAGAGAAAGGTTCAGTGTTAGCCTATGTGAGATGGGGCTTTTTGAGCCAATTGGAGTCACCCCCACTGGTCATCAACGGTATTACAACTTTAAGATACTTCAGAATTGGCTTTGTTTTTGAGAGGGGAAATGAAGATTAGATTTTTCTCTGTTTCTGTTCAGGGGAGTGAAAAATGCCTTTTGTTTGTGAATTTTGAAAAGAAAATAAATTCTTCTATTGTAATTGCTTTCATTTGTGTCTCTGAGGACTTGGTTTTCCTCCTGTTTATTATTTTCATATTATCATTTTCTTAGAAATAAGAAAAATGATAAATGCGGTGTCATTTCTTAGGACAAAAAAATGAGAAAAACTGAGCGCTCCCCTGAAAACCACATTTTTCCTCCTTTATGTTACATATGAACATGAAATGCAGCAGCTATCACATAATTATACAGATGTTTTTCTAAGAATCAATAGAGCGCAGTAAGACAGTGTTTCCTCGAGGACTTTACTTTAATTGCACATAAAGGCACCATCACTGGGTTTTATTTTCATGCTCTCCCTCTTGCAATTAAATGATCTACAAAAGTATCCATGGTCTGTGACTGTAACACAGGCCAGTGATACTACTCATTTTATTGTGGTCTTGCTCTTGTTTTCACTTCATGATTACATGTTGTTGCAAAGAGGAAAAGGTTAATGTGTTATTCATACATACAGTGTCTTTTGAAACTAATTGAATGAAGTAATGATATTTCTCTTAATTATGTGTTCAACCTTTAATTAAATCACTTTAGAAAAGAAGCAATGCAAAGGCGTTTTACAGACAGAATCCACTACATTTTCCCACATAAATTTTCTTATTTCCATCCGGGAACAGCTGATTTTTTTCTGCCTGTGCTGTAATTAAACTTATTTGACCAAATACATTACATAACAAGGTGACAAATTCCCTGACAAATCCAAAGATGAATAATTTTAATAAGCTTTCTGAGACTTAAATTGATTTTATGTCTAATGTTGTGATAGAATTGAATGATAAACTGAGGATATGCAAAAGATTTAATCTGTTTATTTCAGAGTTTACTGAAGACCGGCTTCAAGAGAGGTGGTTTTTGCCCGTTTGCTCTGTAGGGACACCCAGAGGGGCTAAAAATGAATTCAACATCCTGTCTCCCATTGAACTAATTATGAAATTAGTGAGACTTGATTGAACATTTCTGTTACATTTAGTGTCACCTCAATCCCAGGTGAGACTTGAAAGTCATTAGAAGGCGCCCTGCAGCTGTGACGACCAATGACTGCATTAATAAAGAAAGGCAGATATAGTTCATTATGCAGCCCTTTTATGGAGCGTTAAATAATGAAACTAATAAGTTGTTGGATCTGTGGAGTCATTTTTATGTAATGCACAGGTCTCTGTTGAGTCTATTTATCAGCAAAGTGACTTCTATAAATCCTGTCTGCTTCTCTAGTTGCACATGAACAATAGGTTTGGAGAGAACAGAGGAGTATGTATTGAATTTTTCGAGGACAATGTGTGTGAATTATATTCTACCTACAACCAGTGTCTATGAATGATGGCAAATTTTATGAGTTTTGTTCAGTATGAACTTTTGAGGCAATATTGTATCAGTCAACTTAGGAAGAGGCATGGTGAAAATCAAGTAAAAGTCCTGCATTCAAAATTCATTCTTACAAACTGTATGAAAAGTAGTTGTGTAGTATAATGGTCCCTGTCAGTGTTTAATTATTATATATGACGTTTTTGGATGCATTTTACTGCTGTAAGTAATCAAGGTTATTTGAACTGATTTCTAACTGTTGGTCAATTTAAAGTGATACCAAACACTAAAATGTGTTATTGAGAAGGTAAGGTTCCTTGTACACATAAAGTTTAGCTTTTTCTTCTGCTCGAAACAAATGAATGAATGAATGAATGAAATGGATTTATAGTATCACTTAATGGTGATGAAAAACAACTACACTGGTGATAATACATCATAATACAACTAGACAAAACCAGCCGTTGGAAGCGACGGCTAGGGGTGTATCCTGAACGCCCCCAGTCTGTAACCAGACAGCTATGATGTCATAATGTGAGGCATCCCCAGGTCATGACTTTTCATTTGCACTTGATTTGAAGTCAATCAGACAAATAGTTCCAGAGATATGAACAAAAGAGTGTTTAGTGATTTTAAAATTTTGAGCGGCCCCTTGTGGGCAATCTAGAAGTGGTAAATTGTCCAAACTCAAATCAGTTCTTCCTCTCCATGATATTGATTGATGTGGAAAATTTGGAATTTCTAAACCCAATATTTTTCAATTTATCGCGTTAACACAGTCGGATGAAAAACATAATATCCCCGACACTGCATTCGGGGATATAATAAATATGTAAAATTCTCTTGAACTTTGCTACTCCAGTAATGAAGTGCTGTCCAACATTTAGTCTAAAATTCATCATTACCACCTCTAATCAGAGTTCAGTCCACCTTCAGTCCTTCATTTCCCAGTGGGTCAAACTGAAGTTGTCCTATCGCTCTATTCAGACACACACATTAGGCGAATTATTTTGCCTCATAAAGCTGCTGCCTTGATTTGTGAATCTGAAATAATGCGCACTACACCACAGTCACACAACAACACAGGCTACAGAAGGCTGCAGTTTTTGTTTGATAGATTTAAGAACACTTCAGGGCTTCAGTCCCCTGAGGGAAAAGACTATATGACAGAAAGAAGAAGTCGTGAAAAATTTCTAAATATAACATGTCCGAAAGTGGATATTGATTTTTAGGGCAGGCTTTCATGAGGTGGTAAAACCAGTGCAAAAAACTCAAACGAACCCGTCTTTAACCTCTGGTTCTGCATAAGCATCTTGTGATTCTCTGGATGCCCCTGAACTACTCTTTTCTCACATCTACATGCAGACTTTGTAGTATATCACAGTCATATGTTGTGTTACACCTTTATCTACAGTAATGCATAATGTCTTATAGGGTCATCATGTTTCTCTAAAAAGTAATTTTTTTAATGAGCTCAGAAAAACAGGCCTGTTTTTAACTTCATGAGACATTTTTCAGCAAATCAAAGGGTTTATAGACTTGGAGGATTATTTTTTTTACTCCATGAAGGAACACAAATATGTAGTTTTCACTGGACAGGAAGGGGATGTATTCTGTGAAGTAGCAAAATAAAAAGTACAATGTTTGGAGCAGAATTATGTAACAGTATATAAAGGAAATACTCTGGGAAATGCCTCATATTTGTACAACACCAGTAAAAGTAGTTACATTCCACCATTAATACTCTCATTAATACATGTATTCATAAAATATGTTGCCTTTCAAACTAATTAAAATATATTTTTCCTTTTTTTTGTAAGGATTTGGGAACATTTCACCTCACACAGAATTTGGGAGGATCTTCTGCATGATCTACGCTCTGCTGGGAATTCCTCTTTTTGGGTTTTTATTGGCCGGTGTTGGAGACCAGCTGGGGACCATCTTTGGAAAAGGCATCGCCAGAGTGGAGAAGATGATTGTAGTAAGCTCCTTTATCAATGTGAGCATGTTTTTGTCCATGATTTATTTGCACGTTTTTGTTTGTTTACTTGTGTGCAATGAACTGTTTTAATTAGACAACACAGTCACATTTGACAGCTTAATTGCCTGCACAGTTTAAGGGCGGCTGTAAAGTTATATGGCTGTCCCAAGACTATTTTGATATCTAAATGTCAAAGTGTAAGTGCATCATAAACAATTTATTTATTCACGTTGTGAAGTAAAGCACAGCATTTAGTTCCAGCCAGTGCTCAGCTGTGTGGAGACAAATGCAGGTTTTGAGTTACCATGTCAACAGACTCCTGAACACAGGTCTAAAGCGTACAGTTTGTTCCAGCGCTGAAACAGTTAATCAGAAATTCTGGTTGTTACTGTTTCAACATTCAACACACCTTTTGGACTGAACTTGTAGGATTCTTGTTATGTAATTCACTTACTTTGGTATTGGAATAAACTTTCAACACACAGTAATTAAAAATGTATTCTGAAATAATAATGGAAGGGCATGGCATTTGTAGATATAGCAGCATGGACGTACCAATAAACAGATGTATTACACCTTCAGGAGAAGCCCATAAAAACACTGCTACTCAGTCAAAATGTTAAGCTCAAGGTCCTGCCATAAAACATAAACAGCAAAGCACAGCAAACAGCAGCACAAGAATAACGGCTGCTAGAGCATTTTCCACACTTAATAACAAGTGGTGCCAGGCACAACAAACCCCGTCCCTCGCATGTGTTATAGCTTATTTTGGCATGGATCCAGCTGATGTCATCATGTCTGTGTGTGCTGATGTCAGCGTATCAGTTGCCTCCATATATGTGCTAATAAAGTAAATTGAAATAAAACTGAGGTTTTTCTAGACGTTTGAAATTTCGTCCATTATACGTAAATGGGAGAAGAAAAAAGATTCACTAGCAAAGTCACTGGCAATCTATAAACCCAATTTGGTGTGACTTCAGCAAATAGTTTTGCGGCTAGAGTGTTAACAAACAAATAAACCAACTGAACCATAAACAATACCCCTTGCCTCCCCTTTGGGGGGCGGGAAAAAAATGAATATCTACTATGTACCATGTACTTGGCCTTTTACCAGTCATCTCCACCTTTAAAAAAAAATACATCATTCATCAAATCAATTGTATGACTTATGATAAACTGTCTGGAAAATATAATACATTACAATAGTAACTCCAGTAATACTGTTTACTATCATTCAGAAAACAAACAGGATGGGACATACTGTAGACAGTTATTATTATTATTATTATTATTATTATTATTATTATTATTATTATTATGGTCCAGACCATACAAGGCAGTTGTGTGCTCCTGAAATGATAAATTGGTGACACCAGGGCAAAAGCAACTATAAAATATATTTTCTTTTAGGGGTAATATAAGAAATTCAGTTCAGGGAAACTGGGGTTCCAAAACACCAAAACAATACATGTATGTCTAAACGTGTAAAACTTTCAACACGTTTCCATTTTTCACTCACCCTTTCACCATGAAATCAATCAGTCACGTAGTAGCTTCTCATTTCTTAAACAGCCATCAATTGATTGACCTGTGGAGCCATGTAAAAAGGTCATGTGGTCTGATGAGTCCGGATTGACCCTGTTCCAGGGTTAGAGGAGAGGCGGGTGAGCATTGATGTCACAGTCATATTCCAAGATGACAATGCCAAGACTCATCAAGCTCAAACTGTGAAGAGAGAGTCAGGGAACACAAGACAGAATTTTCACACATGGATTGGCCTCCACAGAGTCCAGACCTGAACCACATTGAGAATCTTTGGGATGGGATAAGGAAAAGAGTTTACACAGCGGTCTGACTCCCCATCATCAATACAAGATCTTGGTCAAAAATTAATGCAACTCTGGATGGAAGTGATATTTATTGTGATGTTACACAAACAACCTGTGCAGCTCTGGGTAGAAATAAATGCTTTGACATTTATTGTGCTATTGCATAAGCATTGCGCATTGCGTGGCATAACGGATACCATGGTGAATGTGTCTTGTAGTCTACGTCAAAAGATGACACAGACCAAAGCTGGGAGAGAAAGTTGGAAACAAACTACTTACTGTCTTATTGTGTAAAATAAAATTATTATCACTTCCTCATGACTGGTTCTGACTACAATGTTAATTCTACATTCAGTTAAGTTCACATGGTGTTTAATTGTATTGGAATGACATGTTAGATAATCGTGATTGTCAAACTGGTAAAGGTCAACTGGAGCAAGTCTGAAGTGCCTTAGAATATATATGTCTGTAATAAGGACAGTGTATAATGTATAGCTGTTATCGGAGAATTGATGAATTAGTGGTGGTACCTAGCAATTAAGCACTTAAAGCAGGGGATTTTTTGCTGAAAGAAAAAACACTTAATGTGTAAGAATGAGCAGAATGCAGGGTTCCCTTGGGAATATACTGTAAATGCAAAGATTTCATCAATGTTAGATGGAGCATATTATCAAAAGGAGAACAATAAGACTTAAGAATTAGCGTACTGTGAAAACAATTGCAATTTGCTGCCAGTAGAGTTTTTAATGTATACTGTCTATGCTGCAGTATGTTGGCTGAGGGCCATTTATTTTGACAAGTATAGCAATCTAGGAAGTACAATGGTGCTTTTAATAAGATGGGGATTTTCTTTTCAAGCAAAGCAGCATGCTTCAGCTGTCTTTACATAGACTTCCCAGATGACTAACAAAGCCAGTATGGGCTGGTCAGATAAACATCAGGCATTTTTGCATCTTTGGCTGCATTAAGATATCAATCAAGAGTAGCTCAAATCAAATCAGACTTTTTTTTTTTGCTTGTATATGACTCAGATCTGTTTTTATCATAACACTATGAAAAGCACAAATCACTGATCTAAACTTAAATGTTCTTATTCAGTCTCCTTCCATTTATTTAGTCTTAGACCACCCTTGTTTTCTTCAATTTCTTGTTCATTTTAATGCCTGGTACAACTAAAGGTACATTTGTTTGGACAAATATAATGATAACAACAAAAACAGCTCATAAGTGTTTAATTTCAGAGCTGATATCTTGCCATTTTCCATGTTTTCTTGATAATAACCAAAATTGTATCTTGCATCAATATCTATGGCATTGTACTGCCAAAAATAGTGCTTTGAGGCATTCCATGTTTTCATTTCTGTCTGTTTTAGTCACATAATACACACAGGAGTTAGTACTTGATTGCATAACAATTGTTTCTGATGACTTTTGATGGTCAAATATTTTTTTTCTGTGACACAACCTTTAAATAATGACAATGACCAGAGCATACACACAACAAAATCAAATCTTAACAACTAACATTAATTCAGACACTGTCTAACATACCTTTAAATACTTTCTCTATTGGTTTATTGATTACCATGCAAATCATTTTGTAAATCAAGGTTCAGATTTTTTCACCACCTTCGATGTAAGCAATACAAATAATGTGTAAATATGTGTGCGTATGTGGTCAGATCAGATACAAGGGTTATTTTTTCCAGTGTAACCTCAGTCTGAAACCCTTTTTACATCGCTCTAGATCATCGCTTGTCTCAATTTCACGCTGCCAGGAGTCAAGACAGCTATGATGAAGGGAGTCGGTGTAGGGGCAGTGACATCGGTAGAATATGGGGTGACTCAGTTACAAACAAAACATCAGGAGGTGCTCTGTAACTAATCTAAGTTTGAAAGCATATCTGCAGTCTAGCAATTTGCATTCTTAATGTTTGCTCATGAATTCATTGGTTTCTAGTGCATATTGACTTGCAAATTGCTGACTTCAGTGGCTTTCATATGTACGTGTTTTGTTTTTTTTTTTTACCTTTGCACACATCTGTCTTTTGAGGACCATGACCAAAACATGCTGAAATTGGCCACATTTAGAAAAAAGAACAGAAGAACAGTAAATGTGAGCGAGTGAAGAGCAGCAGGCTCTGGTGTTTGCCAACTAACACTGATTATAGCCACATAAAATGCTTAGCGTGCTGAAAAAGTCTCTAAGGAGGTGGGAAGCGTTCTCATAAAGAAGCCATACACAAGTATTCAGTAGCAACAGGTAAATTAGAGTGTTGATTTATAGCTGGTTCGAAGGCGTCCCTCTCTGGGGATAAGACAAGTAGTTGGCAGCTGGTTCAAGCAACTGAAATAAATGAACAGTAGCGTCCGCTTGAATGGCTGTGCAGTGAAGATACAGGCTGCATCTGTCCCTTTGGAATATATTAATGTTAGTCTTCAGTCATTTTATTGTATTCCTGTTAGGTTTTGCTGCTCTTTCCACAATACTGTACTCTACTATACTCTAGTGCATCACTTGGTTAAGAGACAACATTTGACATGAAGGTTATCGAGGTGTACCTGCGCTTTAAACCACCCCTTAGAGGCACTGTGCTCTGTGCTTATGTAACCTGAAGGGAAAAGGGCACGATGAACTGTCAACCAGGTAAAAACAGCAACATCAAGAGGAAAGGCTTCACCGAAAACAGCAGCGCACACAAGATGTAATCTACTGTAAAGCAAAAACAAGACTGCAAGGCTCAGCTCAATTCACAGTTCTCTGTTACTATCAAAAGCATGAGCCGTAGGTGTAAGAGGTCATTTATAATATATGTTACGAAAGCGTTATCCAGTAGTCCATATGTGGCATGTCAAATGACACCTAACCATTTGGTGGGCGTGCTATCTGACAAAGAGTAGCGTCACATACCATGATACTGTCAGAAAGGCTTTTGTGAGAAAACAGCAAATGTAGTACAGTAGCTATCCCTTGAAAGACGTTGAAGGAAATGACTCATCACGACATGAAGCCTGTGGGAAATAGGCTTTCAAGTGTTAATTTCCTACACAAGTCCTATTGTGCAGACTGATGCCTACATTGAAAAAAAAAAATCATGTCTGTCACATAAAAAAACTATTATTGCTTGTTAATGGCATTTGAATAGAATAGATATCACTAGTTCTGATTAACATCCACCCATTAAAATTCAAATGTAGTCAATAGTTCAAGTGTTTTTCTTTTACTGCCACTGAATTCAATGAAACTGTTATCTCTGTATCTGAAATGGGTCTATTCTCGGTACTAATAATTCTTTTCTCTTCACCCAGAAGTGGAAAGTCAGCCAGACACAGATCCGTGTCATCTCCACGCTGCTCTTCATCCTGTTTGGGTGCCTCATCTTCGTGGCTCTGCCAGCCGTCATCTTCAAGCACATCGAGGGCTGGAGCACGCTCGAGTCCATCTACTTTGTCGTTATCACACTCACAACCATCGGCTTTGGAGATTTTGTCGCTGGGGAGAAAGGTCAGTTGTGTTTCTGTTAACACAGTATTTATGGGGTGCCTTTCATTTTTATGTTTGCTGCAGTGTATTTATTGTGGAATTACTGCTTTGCCAGTTGGACTCAGCAGATGTGCACCATAGTGATGAACCCCCCATAGGCCAGCTTCTGCTTTCAGTGTTATATATCATAGCAATTTTGCAACATGAAGTATTTTTGGGGGACTTCAGAAGGAATTTCTCTTTAAATGTAACTTTGCCTAAGTCAGTTATCACCATTTATTATAATATTATCCTTGGCATTTTGCATTTTTCAGTGGAAATCAGGTATTTAACTTACTGATCACATAGATGTTCAGAAAAGCTAAAATTAAATCCAATAGTTACGATATGAAAATGTTTACAACCACTAACATTTGTTAAACTACATGGCTTTTACTGGTGAACCAATGTTGACAGTATTTTCACATTCACTATAGAGCCACTGAACGTCTAAATGGGGGATATCCGATAATTATGAAAAGCTGAGAAACCGCATTTTAACAGAATTATTTACATATTGATTGATAGAATTAGTATTTCAACATTATTATTCAGCATTTTAGATCAGTAGATGCTTTTGATCAACACTAGATTTAGGTCTTAAAAGGTTCACACTCCCATCTGTTAAACAAATAGTCGTGTAAAAAAATTATTAGACCATCAAAAGTCATCAAAAACAATGGTTATGCAATCAAGTACTAACTCCTGTGTGTATCATG
>JAPQRP010000018.1:21834102-21846735 GCA_037367295.1 Apogon hyalosoma
TATCTATGGCATTGTACTGACAAAAACAGTGCTTTTAGGCATTGCATGTTTTCTTTTCTGTCTGTTTTAGTCACATGATTCACACAGGAGTTAGTACTTGATTGCATAAACATTGTTTTTGATGACTTTTGATGGTCTAATAATTTTTTTCATAACTATATCTTCACCTAATTGAAATCTGTTCCAAAATCACTCCACTCTCATTGTACTTGATATTTTTAATCTCCACATCTTGAAATGTAAGCTCAATTCACATTCACCAGTACAAATAATAGATGAATGTTCTTTCATGGTCATGGCTAATTGAAGAACAGCCAAGACATGTAGACAAACGCTAAAGGGAAAAGCAACATTTGAACAGAGTAACGGACATGGCATTTATGTTCATAAGAATGAACTCCATAAATTATTGGTCACCTGTTAACCTTTAGGTTGACAGTTCTATTAACCTGTCCTCATTCTGACATCAATGAACATATCCAAAAATAGTTTTTATACCTGTTTGATTGCTCATAATGTTTAGCAATTTAACAGCAGCTACCTTTTACTAGTTGTATTTATGTTCTACATGGATGTCACAGTGTTTCAGCGACACAGTATTACCTTCCTGACATGGAGGTTATCAGAGAGATCAGTCATGATTATCTGCCATAGTTGTCCATCACTAACTGAGATTATGTGCTGAGACTGCTTAACCGATTTTCTGAGTTTGTGGAAGTGTCGGGCTCAGGCCAAGGACAAGCCCTTAAAAAATTTTCGGAGCAGAACAATAAAAAGAGGCAGACCTTGGACGTTTTTCATTTTCTTTCATCAAGTTTTTTTGTCTTCTTAAACACTGGCTAAGCCCCAGTGTGTGTGCTTGTGTACTTTGTGTTTTCCATTGCGTTTGCTGTCTCACATGACAAAAGGTGAGATTAAACTACTGAAGAACATTGCAGGTGAATATCATAGATGTGAGCAGATCCACCTCAACTACTTTCAAGTCAGCTGATGGTGTCACCAGTGACTCAGTTTGTCAAATCACCAATAGCTAGTTTGAGAACATTGAGTTATATAGTGTACTTTACTTTTTATTTGTGAGTTGTAGCCCACCTGTTACCAGAAACTGCAGTTTTATGATCACCTTTTCCCTGGTTAATCCTATCTCAATAATCTGTTTTCTTTCCTTATTAGTAGTGACACTAGAACCTGTAAACAACAGGACTGCTCCAGGAAACGCTTTGCTGTTTCAATGCCATAAAGTAAAATTAACTGCCTTAGGTAGAGCTGCAGTAAATAAATATATTGTCCTCATATTTTAAGATAATACAAAGTATATCCAGCTTAAAAAAATGCCTGTTAAGGCTGCACTTAGAAAGGACGAGTTGTTCCTATTGAACTGACATAGTGTTTTGTCTCAGTGCACTGGTCTGGTTGCAGAATGGAATGCTGCAAGCACGAGCAAATTACAACTTTGTCCACAAATCTTTGGTCTGAACCAGGTTTTACACTCACTCCAAGGCTCTTCAGTGTCATTCTGCTGGTCCTCTACCACTGCAGCAGTGTGAAACACACCCAATAACACTGTTAGAAATGCAGTTAAGTAAAAAACAAAAATGACCCACTTCCACAAACTTCCACAGACTTCAACACAAACTTCATGAGCACTCACAAATCTTCTATAATTAACCTTTAAAAAACAAACACTGCCCCAACTAGGAAATCAGAAGCAGTACATTTGTTACTATGATAATAGTCTGTTAAACCAGTGCTGGCCTCATGCTGGAAGAGTTTTAGCAATTTTGGGCCTGATTTATTCCTCCCTTCAATCTGTATCTAATTCAAAGCTGGTTGAACCTGATATTCAGCCGTTTATCAGTTAATGTGAATCTTTAGTCTCTCAGGGTGATTACATGAATACTTTCTGTCAGAATCTCAACAATAGTATAGACTGTAGCTCTTCAGGCTACTTATACTAACATATTTTAGCAGAATATATATCATATATTCCCTCAATGTTGGCTGCCTCTCTTGACCAAACTACTTCCTCTTTGAGACTCTTTCTGTCTGGCTTTTTTCACTCTAAAGCATCACTCTAGCAAATTTTTGTCTACACCTGCATGACGTTTTGCATCAGTAATATACTGCAGTCTGTGATGTGTTGTTTTTTCTTGTGTGTTTGAGATTATCAAAGAGATTAGAGAAATCTCCTTAAGTGTGTGCTGCAACCAGACTTCAAAATCCTCCAGTGTATTTGCATAACCAGTGGCAGCAGCTGACAAAAGGGAAGAAAAAGGATGAAAAATAAGTCAAAATTTGGGTTTTGTTTGTGGTTTAATATAATGTGGAACTCAAAGATGAAATGAATATTGGTGTGACCTCTGAGTGACTTTCTAGTTTTGATTAGGTAAAAGGAGAAAGCCTGTGTATACTATCTGTTTAAATGAACACATTTTATGTTATTTGTTTAACCTTTATTCCATATTTACCTTTTATTTATTTATTTTGTGGAAGACCAAAGTTAAAAAGGTTTAAAACTGACCACAGACAAAAAAGAAAAAGATCTGAAAAATAGAACTAATTAAAACAGGCAAGAGACTATAGATACATTCAGTGTAGTGGCAGTGGCAGTTTTTGTTTAGCAAAGCTTTGAACTCTTCTAGTGAAACAAATTCATTAAGCTGCAGAGTCTTCTGAAGGTTGAAATAGAAAAAGCTGTTCAACCAAGTTCTGAGCAAATCCTGGGAACCCTGTAGAGCATATATCTAGAAGAGAAAAGCGTTTAACAGCTGCTGGTGTGTGATAGGAGATAACTTAGGTGTTTATCCAGTATATGGCTTGTAAATAAAAATATAGCAAACTGACTGCACCTCAGTCTGTCCAACTGTCACTGCTATCTGGGTTTAATGCTATCTAAGACAAATGTGAAACATTTTACAGCAATACAAACAACCTCAAAAGGCTTTTCCCCTCATTCTAAATCACTGAGGGCCTCAGCCAGACCTTTCTCAAGGACATCACTCAAGCAGATTTGTAGAGATAGGTCTGGTTGTGCAGGATGACCTTTGGCTTAGGCAGTGAAGAGTGTATTCAAATAATGTCTCCAAGGTAACACTTAAGAATGTGACCCGCACAAGCGTTTTCCAAACTGTCACATTAAGGCCATATTTAAGAATAAAAATCTAGCTTAACCTTTAGCTTCTTTGTCAAATGCTAAATATAAGTTCAAAGAAAGCATTTCCATATACAGGTGTGAAAGTTTGTTGCTGGTGTATGTGTGTGAGAATGAGATAAATTGGTGCAGATTGACTTAGATCTTTTGGTTTAGGCATGGTAGGAATATTAATAATTCCTGTGAGGTTTAAATAGTCACACAGTCCCTAATACCAGGGGAATCAGAGGAAAGTCTGTATATAAGACATCGGGAAAAAAGATGATAATTTCTTTTTAAGTTCACTTGTATTTATCCATAGACTTATTGGACACAGGAACCATGATGCCACCCATTTGTTTCTGAAATACCATTTAGAAGCCAGTAGTTTGCAATTTGAACATCACTGTGTTGACCTTTTGTACTTATTCAAGCTGTGATCTTAAAGGAGGAAAAAATTAAAGATAGACCGCAGCAGATGTAGTAGAGTGTTCAAATGAAATGAATGACACTAGGATGAATCCTGTTTAAAAATAAGTTATCGATTTAGCATTTGAAGATTCTTTGGAGCCAATCCCAGTGGCCATCAGTGATATTATAACTATGATACTTCCTCATCAGTGTCGTTTTTTGGGCTGAAGTCCTCACTTTGGTTGTTTCTGCAATTATATTACTATAATTTTTTTCATTATATGTCTCTATAATGCATTCATAATATTACAATTAATGTATTATCTATTATATGAATAGGAAAGTAGCTAAGTAAGATTTATTCATGTAGCACATTTGACAAACAATGGTCACACAGTGCTTCACATTAAAACTAGATCAGCTGAATAAATAATGAAACAATAGAAATATAATAAAAACAGTTAAACAGTAAAATTCAGAGTGTAATGTGATTTGAGCAGATCAGACTGTTTATTTGAAGTAAAACAGATGTGGCCTGATACAGAGATTTAAGAATCTTTATTTGTCAGCATATATTTGACATGGAGACATACAACATCACCAAAGTTGAACCTTTGCATTTAAGCCATCACTAGCTGAACATGTTGCTAGGAGCAATAGGCTACCATGTCCAGTGTCTAGGGAGCAAATGGGGGGTTAAGTGCCTTGCTCAAAGTTACATCAGCCAACCATTTCTCTGCCTACATCTACTCAGCCAGTTTGGTCCAACACATACATGATGGCTGCCTAGAAAACTGCAGAAGAGGAACTAAGAGATGTTCAGATAGCTTGGTAAGAGCACATAGTTGTCTACAGGTTGATGAGTTGTCGAGGAAGTACGATCCAAGATCTACTGTTCCAGGTGCAGAGGTTTAAGAGGAGGCATTAGAATACCCAGAAAAACCACTTCAGCTTCTCATCCAGCATTGTGTAGGCACTGATAAACCGACAGCAAGTGAGGCTGAGGGTCTGATTTTGGCTCCAGGCAACTCGCATGAGTCTATAACATGGCAACAATGACCTCAACACACTTTTGGATCGTTGAAAGAAGCCATGCACCTCTTGAACGAAAGAGAAAAACTCCATTTAGTAGGCAGAGAACCTCCATTATGATAAGAACAAGCCTCTTCAATCCAGTACATGCTGTTGTCTCATGGTTCAGCAGCAACAAGATCATCTCCTTTTGCATTGTTATATAAAGACAAAAAGGAATCAAGTGTTTGTTATGTACGTGGATGTAAAAGTAATTTTCTGGGTTATAAGTAATAACACAAACTTAAGGTAAGATGTACTTTATTAATCCCCCAAGGGGGAAATTCAAATGTACGGCAGCACAAGACAATAAACATCAAATACAATAGAAAAAATAAAGAGATGAAAAATGTAAAACAAATTTGTTAAAGTAACTGAATGACATAAATAGTAAACAAGTGGTGCCAGGCACAACAAACCCCGCCCCTCGAACGTATTGTAGCTTATTTTGGCATTGATCCAGCTGATGTCATCATGTCTATGCATGTGCTGATGTTAGCATATCAGTTACCTCTATATATGTGGTAAGTTTGAAGTAAATTGAAACAAAAATTTATGTTTTTATAGACATTTGAAATTTTGCCCATTTGAAGTAAATTGGAGAAGAAAAAAACAAGAGTTAAAAAATTCATTAAACAAATGTAACTTTGACTTACTTTTCCCAAAATGTAGCCACATCTATTGTGGGTCACTGGCAGTCTATAAACCCGATTTGATATGAATTCAGTCGATACTTTTGCTGCTACAGACATGTGAAATTTTGCCCATTATAAGTAAATGGGGGAAAAAAATTGAAAACATTTATTAAAAATGTGAACCTTGACCTACGTTTCCTAAAATGGCATACACTGTCAATGAATAAACCCAATTTGGTGTGAATACAACCAATAGTTTTGCTGCTAGGGTGTTAAAAAACAAACAAACAAACAATGAAACAAACAAACCGAACCAAAAACATTACCCCTTGCCTCCCCTTCGGGTTGTGGGGTAATAAGGTAATGAGTGTGCAGTAGGTGATATTGACAGATGCAAAAGTCTGTTCAGAGCAGGATGCACTTTAGGCCAAACTGCTGTTGTATATTCTGGTGGTGGTTGGTACAAAGGAGCATCTGAACATTCAGTCCTGCTCCAGGGTGGGATAATCAGCAAGCTGAATGAATGAAACTTAGAGTTCAAAACTCAAATGCAGATTCAACTAGGAGCCATTTGGATCTGTGCATCACCCAGGTCACTGCAGGTAGAAAACGTGTTGTATTCTGTAGCACAGATGAATCTTTTGTCTGTCTTTCTGCAGGTTGGGGAGTTTCGAGCCCATGCAGCTGAGTGGACCGCCAACGTGTCAGCAGAGTTCAAAGAGACCCGGCGGCGGCTTAGTGTTGACATCTATGACAAGTTCCAGCGTGCCGCGTCCATTAAACGCAAACTGTCATCTGAGCTGGGTATCAACGCGTCCGTCAACCAGGAAATGACTCCGGGCAAGAGGACACTGTCGGTCAACCTAGGCGAAGAAAGAGAGACTTATCCCAACTTGACTCTGTCCCTCAGTCCCACCTCAGGGACACTGAGCAGGAACGGCAGCTTGTACCTGAACGGCCTCAGCCCGGAGTACGCCGACCGCCGGGAGATTCCTATTATTGAAAGTCTTAAATAAGAAGCATGATTACATAGAATATAGTGGATCCTTTTTGACCTAGAGAACATAACCCACACAGACCCACACGCTTGTATTTACTGACTGAGTATCTGTGAAACGGTTCCTCTGTGCATTCAACGTGTGGACTGGAATTATTGAGAGTAACTCAAACACATGTCATCCATCAAGGTCCTCAGTGTTATGTACACTCTTACACACACAAAAACTTTCATTCTACAAGTCTGTCTGACCCCCTTTCTTATGTCTGTGCCAACATGATCGACAACTGTGCAAGTGATGGAGTTGAATCAGAGGAAAACTCTTGGCTGAGACTGGATTCTATCAGAGGCATGAGTTTAACAAACTTTTTTCATACAGAGAAAGAAAACAACAACAAAAAAAGCCCATATTGAGGTAGCAACATTTAGAATATCGGAATATTCATACACGTTCATACACCTGAAACACAAGCATTCATCAATCATAGAAAGCAATAGATGTATCTGTGCTTTTCTCCAGAGGCCTTGAAATCTGCATCAGATAAAAAAGGATCCTCTTCTCTAAAAAAACAGTCCATCAACAAGAAACATCACCTGCTGATGAGGCAGCATTTCTGTGCTTTCCATAACAGAGAAGTATTCGAAGGAATGTGTCTTTTTCTTTCAGTTTACAGGTCTTACTTCATGGATCAATATGCCTTGCATTTGCTGGTATTCTGCCCTCACTACAGAGACGAATGTTTTTGTTCTTTCATGACTGACTTTCAGCTTTTGCCCTAAAGAATAATCCACTTGTGCCTTACTGAATCTACAACAGACGATGATGCATGTAAGACTAAGCAACGCTGTGTTTGTCCACGCCTACATGTTACATATGAGCACAGTAGTGGTAGAAAAGCAGAGAATATGAAGATGATACAAATGGAAGAAGATGTGAACACTTTATATATGGCATGTGAGCATGTGAGTGGTTTGGAAAATGCCACCTTTCTGTCTGCCGGCGGGTTTTAGGCTCCTGTCATTTTCTCAGAGAGTTACATTAAAGGCTCACAGATCATACCCCATTATCCCCACGTACCAAAGTAATGATCCTACTTTTCTGACAGTGGATCAGAGAGAGAGAGAGAGAGAGATAGCAGTCTTCAGTCTTAGAAAGGATCAGAAGTGTTTGGTCTAAATTCTAAGTCTTGCTTTGTCTTCATTAGCTTTTCATTAGTTTTTTTCTGTGGTGTGAACAGTACTGTACTGTAGTGATGAACCTCTGAGGCTGAAAGACATGATCTCTGCCTTGCTGCTGTTCATGACGCTGTAACACTTACCTTCAGACGGGATATTTCCTCAGATAATAGCGATGAGATCAGTTTCGTCTTGCCTGTGTTGTATGTACACATTCAGAGCCCTCTAAAGTCTTTACATTTCTGCAGCAACTACCGTTTCAATATTTTATAAGTTGCAACACAAAGAAGGATTCAGATAAAAGCCTCTATGTGGATCATTTGATGTTGATTAATTCATAGGAAGTATGATCATTTCACATCTCAAATTGGCCCTTTTTTTTTTTTTTTTTTTAAATACAGGCTGTTTTTTATGCCACTTATGTAAATGCACTTGTGCATTTGGATGGATGGAAGGCAGGTTCACATTATTGTGTCTTATGTTATTATTCAGTGCTTTTATCCAGCAAGATATGCTTAAAATTCTCACCATAATTCATAGTGCTATTTACAGTTTGTAGCATTACAGAAGACAGTTATACTTCAGAGTGTCTTGTAGTTTCCTCTTTATACAGTTGTCTGCTACACCAAATGTTTGATTCATGATCTGGAAAATATCTTGTGTTTATAAGTCATGACATTTGTAACTGTCACAGTGCATTTCAAGGCACCTCAACACTGAGGTGGTTTCAGAAATATAACATAGTTCTTAGCCATACAGGTAGACAGTGTGAATGAGTAACAGTTTTGCCTTTTTTTTTTTTTTTTGGAATGGAAGATGGATATTCTGCATAAATCAGTACTCACTCAAGAGCGATTTATGCTGATTTATTCAGTGTGTGACTGACTGTACCAAGGCCATCAGCTGTCATGTGTAATACAAGTCAAAGAGGAGTCACAATGTGATGGTGAAGAAAATAGTATGAATAAGAATAACTCTTTCAACCAAGTGGCTTCAGAATATATCATTGTATTCTTGTTCTTAAAAGCAATCACTAGCAACAAAACAGTTACTGTACGTCTTGATGACTTGCAATACACTGAAAGATAGACTACTGGGACATTGATGCTGAGCTGAAAGGTTGAGCATTTGTGCAATGACTCCAAGCAAAGGCACTGTAAGTCCTGTTGCTTTTTCCCAGGCAGTCGTGATTGACAGCCACTGAGGGAGAGCTGTCAGCGTGGAAGAAAATCAAGGAGTGCTGTCGATGAAGCATTACTTAATGTCAGGCCACATAAGGCCACATGTATGGAAACGTGTTCATGAATGTCTTTACATGTGTGCATGCATGAATGTGGTCGTGTATTGAATGTGAGCGTGGGTTTGTAAGAAGTTATGTCGTTTCCACCCACACAAACCTTTTCACACAACAGCATCTTGTCTTTTACCCAGGGCGACAGTTTTTAATTAAGTCTGTGGCTTGCATCAGAATCCCAGCTCAAGCATGTTGAATGTATCTATTCATTCATGACGGCATAGATGAGCCTCATTATGAATGTAAGCACATTCATGATTTAACATAGTGTTTTATGGATGAAAGAGGAGTTTAATTAGCTCAGTGGGTGTGCTGTTCAAATAACAGCCCTCATTTATTACAAAAAAAAAAAACATGTTGCCATATAAACATGGTTCTTTAACAATCATAGACATAATGATCATAATGGTAGATAGCAGTGTTACCATATGATTTAGTAAAATTATAATAAAATGTGCATCAGTGTTCAAGATCCATTTTTCATGAATCAAACTTTGGGCTAAATTTGGTCGTCTGTTCAAAATGTATGCATAAGCATCTGCTGCTCAAATTAGGCCCATTCTGTCATGCTATGAGAAATTATTTTCTAAATTCCAAAATAAATTAATCTGCAAAAAGATGCTAATATACATGAAAAAGGTCATGAACACAAATACACATAAAAAAAAAAAAAAAAAAACTCAACAGGTTTTGCATGCTACTTTAAGTGTTACTTCCAGTGTTTATAACTCAGATGTGTCTAAAATCCCAGACTTTGGTTTTAATAACACTATGACAACCATGTGTTTACAGTATTTTAATGTGGGTATGTCATCTCGAGTCCTGACAAACTTTTCAAAGGTTTAGAATAAAACATTTATATGCAAAAAAAAAAACTGTAAATGTAAGTGTTGCTTATTATATTCAGTATTCAACATTGTTTTTAATGTTTGACTAAACTCTGCCTGTATTCTAGTGTTTTTATGGAAAACAAAATTCACGTAACTTACAAGAACCAAATGTCAATCTTCCACCTGTCAATCCTGCACACTAACCACTAAACCACAGACTGGATGTTATGCCTCGACGTTAGCCAAAATGTCATTTGGAAAGGAGATTTTATGGGTGTATAACAGGCTAAATAAGACAAAACTTTATTACTTATGACATTTGGAGTCTGAATACATTTGTATCTCACTCAAGACCACTTCATCCAATCACATGAAGATGAGGAAATGAAAATGATTCTGATTAGTCACGGACAGCAACCACTTAAATAAATTGGTACCTCAAGAAAATAGTTCATGTCAACTGTTCAACAAAAGTTCTAGGACTCTACAGACTCATTTGGCCGGTGTAAGTACATTCAGTCAAAAACGTACTTACATAGTAAATATTTATTTTTTAATCTGGTGACAGCTAATATATTTGACAATATGTTAAAATGCTCTGCTCCGTTAAATAAACAAAGACAGTGTTGATGCACCCCCAGTGGACATTGGTATTGATATTAGACAATACAATTCAGTGCCATCATTTCAATTATTTTCAATCAGAAGAGAGTTTCTAGATGACAGACAGCATGATTTTTGTTTTGTATTCAGTATAAATGCCTGAAGCTGTACTGCTGTGAATAATGTCACCATGAGAAACATATTTTCCCTGAAGAATTTGAAAATGTCATTTGTTCCAGATAAACAACCTGTGCCTGGCTGTTTGTGCTGTGGTGTACAGCTCAATAATTATGGACACAGTGGTGTTGGAATCACATGAAGACAATGGCACTGCTTTATAATGGATCAGACCTGGAAAACGGGTTTGAGTCACAAGTTATAAAATGTTCTTCATGGCTCACAAGCCCAGCATGAACTAAAAGGTCCACCACTCATGCGCTTCTGCAGATGACACCTCGATATACAGTAACTGGTGTCTTTACCTCTGAGGATGATTTTTATTTGTACTGTTTATACCATGAACTGACTACCCTACAGTTTACCCTAAAGTGGACAAACAGCTCAAATGAAACACGCTGCCTGTACTATTTATAGTTTAAACAAAATCCATAACGGTCACTCAATCACAGGCTGTGGCCCTTAATGGAACCTGACAGCTTACTTAATGACATAGTGGTGGCTGGAAGGTGATGTGCAATGTCAGTCTCTATCTAAGCAGACAGAACCATAAGCACATCCGGAGATGCAGCATTAACACCAAGAGGACATGACCCTTAACTGAGTGTCCTTCCAAGAAGGAGAGTCAGTATGATTCACAGCTGTTAGATCACTACAGACCGGCTTTATATGGACACAGGAAAAAAAAAAAAACAACAATAAAACCAGAAACGGATTTTAGTCCTTTGTCAGTTAAAAAGAGAATATCTGTGATAAATGTGATAATGATAATATCAGGCCTCTTAACAGAAATCACTGAATTTGTGCAAGAAAAATCACTTAAAAAGTAAACATAACATGCGCGCACTTGAAAACCCTCGGCCTTCGGTCCATGCTGAAGTTTTTGCACATACAGACGGACGGACGAACGGATGATGTGCAGGATGCGCACCCTCAATACATAATGTAACGTGACAGAGCTGTGTGGAGGACATGTCAAAGTGCGCTCCCCTCACTTTATCATTGTTGTTGACTATCTTCTACCCCCTGCGGTTGAGAACTAGTGGTGCACGCCAAAGTTTTTGCACATACATGGACAGACGGACGGACAACCAACTGATAACAATACCCTGCGGCCAGTGTGGCCGAAGGTAAAAATGGCCTCCGTCTAGATTTTATTTGATGTTCAATATCTTCATTATTAGAGTACAAGTGCTGACACATCAGCAGTGGCAAAAAATTTGATATTTAATGTTTCACAAATTAAACTGTAAAAATGATTCTGTAGCATCCCCTAAAGACCACTACTCCCTGCTGCATTTTCAGCAATCAGAAAGAAATCTGGTACAAGTGTGCATCACAACAAGGTTTACAGAAAAGTCTATCGGGTCCATGACGCCAGACCAAGATGAAAACGGCCATTTTAAATTTTGCCTCAGTTTTTGGTGTTTTACTCCTGTTTTATTTTAACAAAGCTTTCCTACAGATTTCATTCAGTCGATGTCAAACTCAGTCGATCGAGTCTTAAGAGGATGGAGATGGAAAGTTAAGGAAACGGTGAGCAGTCGTCACATCATGTGTTCAGGGCGGGGCAGCGAAATTTAATGTCTCTCAAAAAACTGTTATAACTCAACAAGTTTCTGTGCAGTCGGTGCAAAACTTCACATGTATGATAAGAGTCCTACCCTTACTTTGAGTTTGCTGGATGCATCTGTCAGTATGTTAGTCTACATTTTAATTGTCACAATATTTTAGGAAAAGTTAGAGAAAATGGTTTCAAATTTGGTACATTCCCTCAGACTAAAGGATGAACCGATTAGAAATGGTAGGCAAATGTCAAGATAACTATGACCTCTCAAAATACATTATATCATGAAAAAGTTGCAAGAAATTACATCACAACGGCTGATAGAGTAGCTACCTATCAGATGTGTCATAATAGAAAGTCTGTCACAGATTTTTATGTTGCAAGGAAATGATTTGTGGTTCTTGCTGTTCAGTGATCCGGTGTAACCACTTATGTGGAATAACATATCTTTGGATTTGACTGTGACAATGCTCTGGATCATCTGCATGGCATAGACAGTCCATTACATAACAGAACACCCCTACAGAGTTTCAGATATGCAAGACTGACAGAATGACCAAAGCACATGCAGTCGTGGAAAAAATGATCAGACCATCAAAAGTCATCAGAAAGAACGGTTATGCAATCCAGTACTAACTCCTGTGTGGATCATGTAACTAAAACAGACATGGAATGCCTAAAAGCACTGTTTTTGTCAGTACAATGCCATAGATATTGATGTAAGAACTGAAGTGATTTTGGT
>JAPQRP010000018.1:21854732-21894131 GCA_037367295.1 Apogon hyalosoma
GATCGGGTCGTCGAGCCCCCTGCTGTCGACTGCCACCCAGTCCACACTGCACCGGCCCCTATGAGTCCCTCGGCGGGCGGTGAGTCCACCGGAGGGCGGGCCCATGTCATCCTTTCGGGCTGAGCCCGGCCGGGCCCCATAGGCAAAGGCCTGGCCACCAGGCGCTCGCTTGCGAGCCCCAACCCTGGGCCTGGCTCCAGGGTGGGGCCCCAGCTGCGCCATGCCGGGCGACGTCACGGTCCTCTGTTTTTCTTCATCATAGGGGCTTCTGGACTGCTCTGAGTCTGGCCCGTCACCCAGGACCTGTTTGCCATGGGACACCCAGGACCTGTTTGCCATGGGAGGCCCTACCAGGGGCACAAAGCCCAGACAGCAGAGCTCCTGGGATCATTTGGGCACAAAACTCCCCCACCACCATAAGATGGCAGTTCAAGGGGGAGATGCTCAGTATTTGGCATTCTTAAGTGACAATCAGGTATTTTCCTATATTTAATTTACTGATCATGTAGATGTTCTTTAAAGCTCAGATTAAAGTCGAGGGTTATTACATTAAAAAAATTTGAAGAAAAAGTGATTTTTCAGTCAAATTTCTCATTAACTGAACATAAACCCAGTGTGTCCATCCACTGTCATTGATCCAACTCCATGAGTTTTACTGGTGAATCAATGTCGCAGAAGATGACAGTGTTTCCACGTTCACTGTGGAGCCTCTGAAAATCTAAAAGGGTCATATCTGATGACCATGAAAAGACGACAAACTGCATTTTACACCAATTATTTACATGGATTGAAAGGATTAATGAATCAGCAGGTATTAAACAGCTTAGATCAGTAGAGGATTTTGTTTGCCAGTGAATGTTTGGGTCTTTATGGGTTAAATTGGTTATAAAGCTTAAAATCACTATTTCATGTGACCCCTGACCCCACGACTAGAAACAGCATGAATAGAAACTTCTGACATGTTGAAGAAATCTGGAATAAAACAGAAACAGAAAATTAATGCAATAAATATATTGTTTGATCAAAGGTCTTAAAGACATGTTAAATGCATGGGGAGGTCACAGTAAATACTATCACTTTGGTTTATAGAAGCTGTTTATTTCCCCTGAAACTTTTATTTTTAATGCAGTACATACTTCACAAATATCCAGATTGTTTCTTAATACACAGACTAAGAAATACACATGTGTGGTCATTAGAACTATAATAAACCAACAAACCTAATTTTGGACTGGGACTTTTGCATAGTACTGTATATTATACCCATATACTACATCTACAGACACCTTCTCTACCTCTGAAAAGCCCAGAGGTGCAGCTGTAGCTGAATTTCTTATATACAGAAATTCTGAAAGACATAAAGATGTACATTGTGTATAGGAGCACATGAATAAAATGATTAGTGGTGAAATCAGCCAGCATTACAGGAACACCATCTAGTCTTTTTTAATAAAATACTTTTTCTTGTTGAGCCCCAGATTTACCTCTTATTTTTCTCTTTTTTTAAAATGGTTGCTTTTCCTCCTGCCTCTTCGTAAGCCAGCATATTCATCAATCAAT
Organism: Apogon hyalosoma; assembly: GCA_037367295.1. NCBI lineage: Eukaryota > Metazoa > Chordata > Actinopteri > Kurtiformes > Apogonidae > Apogon > Apogon hyalosoma. The sequence continues at coordinate 21,856,293 of JAPQRP010000018.1, forward strand.
GCATTTATGATGATTCCTACATACAGTATTGGGCGTTTGCTCTTTGTAACCTCTTACAATCATGAATACTGTTCATCCTCAGCCTAAGTGCTCCTTTTATGCTTACCAGGCTATGAATAGAAATTCGACAGCTGTAAGAGCAGTTGTTTCAGGGGGATTCAGGTGCAGTGAAGCACAAGAGAAACCAATTGCTTTGACCAAATACTGAAGGAGCTTTAGATTTAAAGTAAATGCACATACACAGAAGACTCATGCATATCCAAACCCATGTGACTCTGACTGGTGTGCACAGGGATCTGACCTGTTGGATGAATTAAATAACTTTTCATCTCTAGGGAATTTAGTGAATAATTTGCATACAAAACTGTTATATACTGCATCTATTTCCAGTGTGGAACGTCCTCAAACATATTTACATGTAATAAAAGATGGGAGGTTAAGGATGGAAGGACAGATGAAAAGGTACTAGCTATTGACAAGTGCTGCTAATTATACTGTAATCCAGTTGAGTGCGGAATTCTACGCATCACTCATTTAATCAATACGAAAGAGCAGGGGGTTCATAATGGAGAAGGACCCATGACATGAAATAGAGGAGGCACAATCAACAAACGCACATATGATTACTGAGGAGCCATTCAATTACCGTGACATGTATTTGTTTAAAGAGCTTTAATTAGCCATTTATTCAAAAAGGTGGCGCACAAGCCCGAACACTCAAAAAGCTCAAGGTTTATTCAAGGGTGCAATTAATGCAGGACTGAGACTTCTGCCTCATTATGAAACGCTGCATAATGCAGTCATGTAACAGTGAACGCTGGCAGGATGTTGAAGGATGGGTCGAGAGAAACACGTTTTCATAATCAGTTCTTTCCTATGAGCAGTCAGGTAAAACATAAAAGCAGAATGTTTCAGCCAAATAATTTTCACTTCAGAAATGTGTGCGTTTCTGTTTTCTACTCTGTGGGATGGGAAGGACTCATTTCATATAAAGGCATAATAATTAAGATTTAGAAATACCTGTGTTAAATCTAATAGTGTGTTTATATAACCACTACTACAGTCCCATTGAAGTGTTTGATTTCTAATAAATTATATCAACATATTATTTATCCCATATCTCTCTTTCCCATATCTATCCCATGTCTTTCTTTCCGTCCGCCATCAGGCTCCTTAGCAGCTGATAAGAGTCTACAACAGCCATACTGACCGTTTACAGTGTTCACACTTTCAACTGTGATACTGTTTATGCACCTTGTATACATATATTTACACCATACGGATTCTCTGGGACACATTACACACCTTATATATCATACTGCTTATCAAATGCCATACTGCTATCTCTGAATGCTCATACTGTTTATCTGACAGTTTTGCACATGCTGTATGTCATTTACCTCTGACATTTTGCACAATTACCAGATGTGCACGTTATGTAAATATATATTTTTCTCTTAGTAATAGTAGTTTATATTTTTATATTTTATGCCCTTCTCTTGTGACATTCAGTGTGGACAGCAAAGTAAGATTTTCATTGTACATGGAAACCGGTTTCTTTACCGTACACTTGATGAAAAACACTTTGAATCTTGAATCATAAAGATCCAAACATTCACTGGCAACCAAAAACATCTACTGATCTAAGCTGTTTCATACCTGTTGATCCACTAATCCTATCAATACATGTAAATAATTGGTGTAAAACAGTTTGTCGTCTTTTCATGGTCATCACATATGACCCATTTGGACGTTCAGAGGCTCTGTAGTTACCGTGGAAACACTGTCATCTTCTACAACATCCACCAGTTAAAACCCATGGAGTTGGATCAGTGACAGTGGATGGACACACTTGGTTTATGTTCAGTTATTGATGTATTTAATTGAAAGTCACGTTTTCTTCAATTTTCTCTGTTCTGCTATAATAACCTTTGAATTTACTCTGAGCTTTAAAGAACTTCTACATGATCAGTGAATTATTACAGGAAAATGCATGATTTACACTGAAAAAACTCAAACTGAAGAGGATTATATGACAATAAATGGTGATAAATAACTTAAGAAATGTTAAATGTAGAGAAAAATGTATTTGGGAACTACCACAAAAGTAGCACTGGGTTTTTCCAATTTTTGCTCATTTTGTTAACATTAATAGAGAATTTACAAAATTTTCTTAAAGTTGTCAGGCAGGGTTTTACTTCTAAATCATGCTTCAACAAAAATATACCTTGAAGGAAAAGCAATATTTATACACTAATGCCCGTAAACGCTGGAATAATTTATTTTTCAGACACATTCCTTTTTATTCCTATTTATACATATCTATATCCTCTTTGACCTTGTGCAATGATTACATATTGAGTCCCAGTTACACTTCATCTATCAAGAATAAATCACATTGTCACAGTCATTTCATGAGCAGAAGTACAAAAATTTAATCCAACCTTATGGGCAACAGTGCAGTTCCATCACTGACACTTGAAAAATAAAGATCTACCAGAATAAATACAGTACTTCAACAGGATGTATAAGGTCAGAGCCATAAGTCAGTGTCCACTAAAACGAGTGAGAAAAAAACACCCAAAGAATAATAGCAGCTAACGCATTCAGTCACAGGGGAAAAGGGGTCTGTGATATGTTGAGGAAAAACACAGCAAAGGAAACCTCAGAGGAAGTCTGTCGCATTAATTGACACAAGATGAGAGTCCTAAAATCTGTAAACAGGAACAAATGTCTTTTAACACTCAAACACCAGAGGAAACAGTGGGGAACAGCTGGTAGACAGGGAATATTCAGCCCTTTTAAAGTGTTATTTTTAATTTTTCTTTTTCTCCTCTTCCTGCCTGATGTTTTTATCCCTACATACAAAATGGCAGCATAAAAAAGGCATGCGACTCAAGACCGCATGGCTTTTTCATGCATGTTTCCACAAAATATATCATACACAATATTCCTTCATCGCTACACTTCACTTACGCTCCATCGTTTCTGCAGCGAAGCAAGAAACACATTTTTAACACCTGTCTCCCACAGACCTTAAACAGATTCAACTGACTTATTTATTAGGTTATATAAGCCCACTTACAGCAGAGATTCACCATAAACATTCCTGTGCAGCCTACATAAACACACACACTGGAAGCAAAGTAATACATTAAAATGCATGTTTGGGATAAATGATCAAACCTCCCAGCAGTCTCAGGCAATTAAGAAAACAAACAAGCTATGAGATGTGATATGTGGGCAATTGATTGAAGAATTGTATACATAAACGAAGCAGTAGCAGTTTCCTTTAAGAGACAATGTCTTTTTATTACTACGTTTTATTACTTTATTACTTTATCACATACTAAACGAACCACTTTTGGACATGGATTCTATCAATAAATTAATCTGTTGCAGGCCAGTAGAACTATAAATTAATACATACATACACACATACACACATACATACATAAATACATATACATACATACATACATACACACACACATACATACATACATACATACATACATACACACATACATACATATACATACATACATACATACACACACACATACATACATACACACATACATACATACATACATACATACATACACACATACATACATACATATAATCACCAATGAGATATTCAATCTTTCAGCCTTACATCACTTTGGACTCCACCTAATGTTTCTCTCAATTTTGATCATTTAGTATGTATTGAACTGAAATGTCTGTATGATACACAGCGAATGGGTACATAACTCATCATTCTGGTAAAATTCTGATTTCATATTTGGAATCAGTGTAATGAATTTAGGCAAAATCTGATATTTTTCTCCTGGTAACTAAATCATTGCTGTCCAGTGTGATCTGTTACATACAGATAACTATTTATGTAAAATACTAATGTTTGCTGATATATCTTATGAAGATGAAACAGAAAAAGATGTATTTTTTTTTCTCCAAAAACTCTCCAAAGGCTTAGAATCTCATCTGAAGCCTATACAGCTAATGACTAATCGGGACTGTCCTTCACAAAAACAGATACCCACTTTAACCTGTCAAACACTGGTGATGAAGTAAACGCAGGAGCTTTAAAATCAGATGAATGATTAATCAGCAAAAATGTTAACACTGATTAAATCAAGACCACTCACAAGAGAAAAACCCCTGGGACAAAATAAATACATGAATGCCACGCCTTTCACTTCATCTCATCATCTGTCTTGTTGGGTTTAAAGCTCAGTCAGTCCAATCACACTGGACTCAGGAGACATTTAATACAAAGTGAGTGAAACAAATTGACAGAAGAGCCATTAAACTTTAATATGAATCATACATAATTACAAAATTCTATGAAAACCTTTAAATTACAAATGCACCTGTTTTCAGTTTCCTCATTCCCATTTAAGTATGTTAATTCTGAATTTACAAGAAGAAAAAGAATTTTAATCATTTACTTTGTTGTAAATATCTTTTTACACCATTACAAACTGTGTGCAGCTCATTATGCCTGTGTGTACCCTGTGTGCAAGCCTACAGAGATTACAGAGAGCTCCCTCCTGTTAAAAGGTTATTGCTCTGAGGTCAATGTGATAATTGAAGGTGATGCAAATGAATGCATTAACATTTTTTAAAAGGCAGAGTTTTTCCCCTCTAGACATAGAGATTTTAGTGGATAAATCAAGCTGATAGAGTGAAACTACTGGTGGGATTATTGTGAAAAACAGTACATGGGATGGCACACACACACACACAAATTTGAGTATACAAAAAAGTTATTCTCATTTTAGCTATGTTCATTTCTTCACACTGCAAATTTCAGTATTTTGTCACATTTACAGTGCGACTGTACATTAAATACATACTTAAACAAGACAAAACATTTCTTAATCTTAGATGCCAGACAACAGAGGCTACTCTGTACTGTACAGTTCATCCTCTGGGCCACTTGCTGTGTGATCTCACTGTGTATTATATCCTAGACTCCAGTGAACTTTCTATTTTCCTGCAGGAGGGAAACATCTGGTTGTGTATCTTTCCCTCTTTGAAGGTATGATTGCTTTCATGTGTTTCTTTTCTGATGTGGAAAACCAGTCTCAGGAGGTGCGTCACAGGCGTTTACAGGAAGGAACAGGAGGACGTCTTCCTCCATCCTATAAACCTGCTGCCATGACAGCTGACAAACAGCTAAATAAAGCCTAGAAGAGCATTTTTATTCAATAAACTCAAGACAGAGTGAGTGGAATGTTTTCATCAAGGTGTTTCTTTATGATTATTCAATGACAGTCAGTAGCATGAAAATCTGCACACAAGAGCGCAGATTAGTCAAAAACACAGAAAGAACTGCAGATGTAAGGCAGTTATTGATTAAAAAAAAAACAAAAACAAAATGCCCAAAGGTAAAAATCTGTAAGAACAATACATGTTGCAGAACTGATATGACGTCAATGGTGATTTTTTTTTAGACCTGATCTGATCAGATCAGATCAGCTACAAACAGTTTTACAGATGATTCATTCTAATCAATACAGAGAATTATGCTTTTAATACATCTTCATCAGACACAAAGTCTTACTGGTCTGAATTTGGAAACAGCATGTTGGCCTTATACCTCCATATGTTTTGAATCTTTTGCGACAGAACCTACAGTGTTGACTCTGAACAGTGACAGTAGAGCTTCAGTAAATATTATGTGGAAATGCTGAAGCGGTAAAATTCAACTCTTGCATTCCCATTCCCATTTACATTTACTGTTCTATCTGCATGATTTTGAACAAATCAAACACTTATACATTTGAGCTGTCTAAAGGTTTGCATAACAGACAAAAATCTTGCTTTGGACAGTAAATCGTTTCATTTGATCCAGTTTCTGGTAATTACCATCAGATGCATGGAGCTCATTTTCATGTTTTACAAATGCCCCACATTTCACAAACACACACCATTTTGCTTCCAAAACTAAAACGTGAATAAGAACTTAATATACTTTGATTTACATATTCAAAGCATAAGCATCAAAGAACCAACATATTTCTGCAGCATCATGTCCTATAAAGACGTAATGGTCACATGACCGCCATGTTTGGCCCAACCATTTTCTCCCAAATGTCCTGAGTTATTTGACAAACATATAATGTGAGTAGCATCATCTGATCCTTGCAATGTCTGAAAATATGCCAAAGGGAGTGCATGGGTCATTTGTGATATAAAATACTTTAGTTTGCTTTGTATGGGTAAATAAAACTGTGAATTAGGAAATCATACTGAATTTGTACATTATGTTTCAGCAGGAAATTAAATCCATTAACCCTGCTTTAACAGCAAACTGTTAAACTATTAATGTAAAGTCTCAAGATGCATGTCAAGGAAGCCAAGGTGACCTATTGTTATTCTAAACTGGGTCCATGTTTGAGTAAAGTAGACACAATCCTGGGGCCTCTGATCCATAACAGAATTAGAAGTCTCGGTCCCAGCCAGAGAACTCCTCCTCCGCCTTCGTGTGGTCTTGTGGGAAACGATCGAAGTTGATGTAGCAGGGGCCCTGGACAGAGACAGAAGATAATTAAGGATTATGAATTATTAATCATTCTAAACTAATTATCGCAAACATTTTGGTCAGACAGGAATTTACTTGTGTATGTATGTGTATGTATAATGACATAAGAATTCTTATGTCTTAAGTCTTCTGTCTTATATCACCTCTATAAGGTGTGGATGAGCTACAGTATAATACAAAACTCTTTCTATGCATTCTCACTGATATTTTACAGTTTGTAATTTCCTTAAAAAAGCTAAACTCATTATACACTACTTCCCCTGCACAGAGGGGATATAGTGTAGTTTAATTGTGTATCCAATTAAATGCTTTCTAAAATGTCTAAATTCCTGCAGAGGATCTAGTTAGCAGTGTTACATTGTCACTGGGTTATTATGGGACGTTGGTCCACAGGCGGAGTTGACCAATCAGAGCAGGCTGGGATCACTGGGATGAGGGCATCCTCTTTAGATTCCTATTTTTACAGCAAACACATAAATATTTGAAAGCGAATAGCACTCCATTTGTTGTTTCACAACAACTGTTATAAGAGCCTTTACATGCCATTATTATTACTGGCATTTTACTTTTTATATAATGATATGATCCATCAAAAGTGTGTTTTCTTCTGCTGAGCAGCTGTAACCTAAGCAGGTTCCCCCACTATCATTATGGTATTTTTTTTCTGAGTCTGAATAGAGTTGATAGATGATGTTCACTCTGGGCCTGTCCCTATTGTTTCTGGGCATGTTTCCAAAATGCAAATTGAAAAGTCTTTAAAGTCAGTTCATCTCAAAAATGACTCCACTGAGTTCACTCTGGAACTAGACCAGAATTCTGCATTAATAGAAACACTCATCTGGAGGTTTGACCTGCCTTGCGTATGAGTCGGACTGTGGGTGCATCGAGTTGACCCACGCGCAGCTTGTGCCAGTTCATACTGCTGAACCATCTGAAATATAAAGACGTGATCATTTACCATCAGTACTCATTCTCAATCTAGGAGCTCAGTCTTCAACCTGGTGCCATGGTTACCTGTGATGCCGGACATCTTTGATTCCATTCTTGGTATTTCCTAACCTTTGACCTGGACGAGGTCTGCAAAACAAGTCACTAGATGTCAATGCATTACATTATTATCATAAGGCGCACTTCATGTATATATTTATGTAATACTGTGTAAAACACTGACACTCAAACCTTTACGTCATTTTACATTAATAATGTAGTTGTATTCTATTAATAATTATCCAGGAAACACACAGAGTAGATTTTGAATGCATACACTATTACATGAAGGTAATCATGATGGAGCCGATGCGTTCCTCTCACCTGCACAGTTTACTGATAATGGACTTGGCTGCTTCACTTAAATAAGGTGGATACTTGAGCACCCCATCCAAAATCTTTGCATAAATCTTCTGAGGCTCTGAACTTGAAAATGGAGGGCTGTTGTGAAGAAGGAGGATTTTTCCATTATTAAACTTGATCACATATTTTAAAAACATGTCGTGAGATAAGAAAAAACACCTGTACATGACTCCAGACAGTTCAGATCCTGGTAATACTTTCCTGCTGCCACCTACTGGTTAATGCAAGAAATTGGCTTATGTGTAATAAATTCTCACTTGATATAATTTGTGGAGGTCAAATTCTTGTTTTGCTTACTAATTAATTACTTATTAAGATAAGATATAAACCATGCAGAACAGCAGAAATGTCTCCAAAGGCATGTGTCCGGTGTCATTGTCAGTGTTAGTATGAGATTTAGCACAGATCTAGCATTACCTTCCCACTAACAGCTCAAAGATGAGAATACCAAGTGACCAGAAATCAACTGCAAAGTCATGTCCCTGGTTCTTGATGATCTCTGGTGCCATATACTCTGGAGTGCCGACAAATGAGTAAGTCTTCTCACCACGCACCAGCTCCTTGGCAAAGCCAAAGTCAACCTTAAAATACACAAAAACAGTGAAGAACATGCAGATCATGAATATTACCAGAGTAGCTACTATAGTTTGTCTGTACAAGTTCTTTTTATGAACTTAGGGGAAAACATAAAAACACAAAGTCCAATGAGGTCTATGTTGTAATCTTGTGTACTAATAGTGTACAGAACAGTGAGTATTAGTGGTTACAGTACTGTATGTCGGTAGTGGGACTCAAGATGTGGAGTATGGAGTAAGGGGGTAACAGTTTAGGATCCTACAAATAACTTCAGTTTTAACTTCTCATTATTTATTAATTATTCTGATTATTCTGATTATTTATTCATTTATTAATTCTGATTATACTTCACTGCTGGGTGCCTGTTTTTTTACTATTGTAGAGTACAGCACGACAATCAACCAGCAAAATATCGGCATCTCTTATTTCAAAATGAAGGCAACAGCAGGGCAAACTGCATTATTCATTGTAGTTAATATGGCTGTATTTTGAGGTTTGACTATTGCCCTGAGTCATACTATTTAGCACACCAAAAGTGTTTTCTTTGTCCCAGCACATAGTGCATGTAGCCATTCCTCCTGATAATCCTCTGTATGGGAGTGTGAAGCTATCATAGTCCAGTAGGTGGCAATAAGAGGGTCAAAGTTCACGGCGCAAGGTTGTGATTAAGTATAGCGTCCCTTATATGAGACAGTGTGTATGTCTATGCAACTCTAGTCCTCCTGCACCTCTTCCTATGTACAACACCATATGTACCACACTCTAAATAACAACAACTGAAAGAACAGTAACAATATCCATCCATCCATCCATTTTCTGAACCCGCTTTATCCTCACTAGGGTCACGGGGGTCGCTGGAGCCTATCCCAACCACTTAAGGGCGAAGGCGGGGTACAGTAACAATATGATGTAATTAAAATGTATATGGTAGGAAATGTAGTTGTAAACATTAGAACTCACCAGTTTGATGTAGCCTCTCACATCCAGCATCAGGTTCTCAGGCTTCAGGTCTCTGTACATGATGCTCTTCTTGTGTAGGTAGGCATAGGCCTCCACCACACAGGCAGTGCAGAACACAGCGATGGACTCATCAAAACGGCCTCTGAGTAAAGAGACACATGATGACAAACGTCAGCCGTGTCTCTAATCACATCTGCTTTCAGTAACTTGTTTTCCTCTATGTTCTAGTAGTCTCATTTCTGGCTCTACTAATATGTCATAGGAGGGTGAAAGAAAAACAGATCGCTCTAGTCATTATACATATAATTCAATAAAAGAGCTCACTGAAACATTTTTGTGTCATATCTCACACTTCTTTCAGTTTTGTCCAAATCTCCCCGCCACCACAAAACTCCATGACCATGTAGATGTACCGAGTGTCTTTGAAAGCTGCATAAAGCCTAGAGGGAGGAGAAAAGAATAAAAATGCTGAATTAAAGCATAAATTTGGCTTTGCTCTGGATTTATTGCTCTATTAGTCAAAGTTCTGCTCAAATATTACAGCGAGTGTGTGCCTGTGATCACTAATACCTGACGATGAAGTCGCACTGAATGGTTTTAAGGATTTTCTTCTCAAACAGCATGTGCTCCTCCTGCCTCTTGGCAACAATCTGCTTCTTGCTGACACATTTCATGGCATAATATTTCCCATGGTTCACAGTGGTCATCTTAGACAAAAACATTAGATCATTTCTTAGCATTTAGCGGCAGATAAATGTGTAATAACTGCAGTGGTTTCCCAGGTTTTGCAGATTGAAACCTAAAAAATCTATTTTAAGTCTCCTCAGGACCCAAATTTACAAACAGCAACCTCCAGAGAACAGCATAGTGTCCGAACAGATCAAAATAATTGAAATGCTACCATATAACTGAACAGTTATACTTCCTCCCACTCCTTTTCGAATGTGCAAATGAAGTCATACTTTGTTTTCATGTATATGTATAAGTTTTTTTTTTTTTCCATGACTTCTTACTATCCATTTTATTCTAAGGACTAAGTAAGATTACTTTTGTTTTGTTGCATATTTGAAATAAACTAAACCAAACCTAACCAAATATACAAACATGACTGAATGACCTTTCCACTGTAAAACACTGTCTAAAAGTATCTGTTTTATGTCACTTTGGTCATGTTTTTTTTTTTTTTTAAATGATTTTCATCTTGCATGTATCACAAAGCTGTCATCTTGTTTGTCTTGTATTTGTCTTATATGTTGTCTTTTACATCATTGCACGTCAACATTTTCACCTTAATGCATCTTTTACATGACTTTTTATAAACTCTACACTATTTTAATAAGGTAAATGAATTTGTATTTTATATAATTGCTTGTAATTTTCTCTGACAACTGGGAACCCAAATAAAAACCCAACTACATTTGGGAAAGGCAGTATTAGAAGATCAGATATGAACGTTGAAATTGCTTAATATTGTAACTAAATCTGTTCATTGCAGGTTAATAGTGTTGCTTCGAACTTAGCAATCAGCAATCACGCCATCATGCTCCTGTAAATACTGCAGCATTTATTGCAAAAATACACACTCACAAGTTGAACACGACCAAAGCCTCCAACTCCAAGTGTGACTGCATCTCCTTGATAGCGACCCTCCTGGTATACCACAGGAACCAGGTCCTTAAACCTCAGTCCCGTGGAAGTGCTGGGACTGAGACAGATCACAAACATTAATGCTATGGATATAACTTCTCTGATAGCTTTAACATATGTTCTCTGGGACACTGGTACACCTTTATTTACAAGGCCATACTTGGACTATTGCCTTCCTATATCTGTAGTTTAATGACAAGAAGAAGTGTTGATTCTTATTGTCTGCGATCAAATGAGCATTTGTTCCTTTCTGTGCCATTCGCCCGTACAGAGCTGGGTAAAAGAGCATTCGTCTACTCTGCTCCTTGCACATGGAATATGTTGCCAAAAGCCTGGAAACTGACTGAATTGATCTCCTTGAATGTTTTTAAATCCAAAGTCAAAGCGCTAGAGACTAACTCAAAGACTTGCACTTGTTTTTCATAGTTTGACTTGTCCTGTAAATTATTGTATGTTGTATTTCATGCTGCCTCTTGGCCAGGACTCCCTTGGAAATGAGGTTCTTAATCTCAATGGGATCTTTTTTTCCTGGTTAAATAAAGGTTAAATAAAATCAAAAAATCAAAAATAAACAGTGTGTAATGACGTTTTCAGGCTGCTCACCTTGATTTTTCTGGAGCTTGTGCCTCCTGCAGAACTTTGGAGCTGATGAAAACCAAAGAAGAGTCAGTCAGGATGACTTTTACATAAAACACACACACAAAATAAAAATAAAAGTGAATAAAATGTGTCTGATAGCACTTACTCATCAAACAGCTCCAAGTGTTCTATAGGTATCGTCTCCTCAAAAACCCTAGAAAACAAGGTTACAGAATCTATGTTGCAATGGAGGAGACTTTTTCTTCTGCAAATCTACAGGAACTGCGGTCATGATTGACAAGGATATATAATTTTTTTATACTCAAAATGGAATGTGTACTCACTCCTTGTCAATTGAGAAGCAGGTAACGGGGCCATCAGCAGTGCAGGTGGCAGTTCTCAAGACTTCACTATAACAGGAAAATCATTTCACACGTCAACTGCAGAAAACTGTCATTACGACTAAAGAGTAAACAAATTTGTCAACCTCTCAGTGTGGAGAAAGTCAGCAGCTGTCAAAAAATACTGACATTTCACTGACATTCTTTTTGGGCTTGTGAGAAAACTGATGTAAGGTAGAATTGAAGGCATGTGACTTGTTGATGTGCAGATTTTAATATGTGTGGATGCAAAGACAGAAGGAAAGCGGTGAAAACATATGCAAACATGTCTCTGAACTGTGAATGTGCAATAAAACCCACAACGCTGCCTTGTATCCAATGATGTAGAGGCAAAAACACAATAACTGTGAAAAATGACAGCAGCCAAAAAGGGTAGCAGTGGGTGTTCCTAAAAATGTCTGCATGCTCTAGTGTCGAGTTGCCATGGTTACCGTATGAGGGCCTGTTCCCCGAAATGCTCCCCTTTTCCCATCCGTCGAATCTGTTTCTGATGTCCATTCACATTTTTACTGACCAAGACCTGAGGGTGAGAACACATACGAGTGCATTTACAAAGATATGGATGTGCAGCATCTTTTACTGTTTTATTTGTATTTTGTTCAATTTTAGTGTATTTTTTGTTACTTGCCTAAGGACTACACATGCAAATTTGTATTTTAGCTATAATCTGGCATATTTACATCTGATGTTGTCTCAGAACTGATGTTAATTAACCCTGTCATGCGTGAATTATGAGTACCTTAGTTGAGATTCTTTTTCCTGAGTGTTTTTATTCCTCTTTAGGCATGAAAAAACAATGCCATTGAAATTTTTTAGTTAATTTATTTTTCATGAAGTTACAAAAACGTCCACTCAGCTGGACACCATGCATTTAATTTTTGAAGCAAAGAAACATATATTCAAAATCCATCATCAGAAAGTGATGTACTGCGTGAAAACTATGAAATAAAAACAGTTTTCATGCAGCCAGTGTGATGTTTTCTCACATGCGAACATACTCTAATACAAGTTATTACTCACTTAATGGAGATAATGTGCAAAAAAAAAAAAAAAAAACCTTTTCATGTCAAAAAAAAAAGAAAAGAAAAGGAAATCTAGACAAACAGACCTACTTCGGAGATTTACCTGACCCAAAACCCCACACAGCTGATTTATTAATCATGTAAATTATTTATTTTCTGGAAAGCTCCATGTCCGACTATTGAATTGTCTGAGAATATTGGAACATGCTGACTACAGTAGGACTCAGTAAAAGGAAATGAAATGGAAACATTGTTAGATAGATAAGCAAAATTTTAAATGTATTTGTAGTTATTCAGAACATCTTAATTTATTAAAGATTATACTGTAAATTGTGTTTTTAATCACATGTTAAGGGGCCCCCATCTATAAGCTGAGGACTGCTTCTGGGGTGTCCTATTACAAAATGTATCTTGCAAATGAATTGTTGATCTATTTGTATGTAATAATTTGTAATTTTGTAATAAAGGTGATATGATGATGATGTAGGAAAACAGTTAATTACAGTCTTATAACAATTAGCAATTGATTTACACTAAAACATTTTACTGCAGATCAGGTTTATCAAGAACAGCAAAGTTACAGTAATGATATGACTTGTAGTGTATGGGATGATGCATAAGCGTCCACTGTGTTGGCTGATATGAAACCAAAACAAAACCCATGAACATACGAGAGAACAGCTGTAGAATAGCTGTTCACTGTAGTGACCAGTATGCAGAAACGGTTACTGTGCACTGCCTCTACCAAATAAACCACATAGAAAAATGAATAAGACATATGAGTTTGTGGACAATGTACCTCTCCTTTGAGGATGATGTAGAAAGTGTTTGCTTCTGTTCCTTCTCGTACTATAACATCTTTGTCCTGGTACTTCACCTGAAAAAAAAAAAAAAAGTCCAGGTTATTAACAGTTAATCATATGCACTGACAAAATATAAGCACTACAGTTCTTCCATATGAGAATAGTGATTTATAACAGCTGGACTGCAGGTACACACCTCCTCCATTGAGTCAATAATTTTCGACAACTGGACATCGTTCAAGTCCTTCAGAGTACGAGATCTGTAACAGCATTATAGAATTGTTATTTGACTTCAGAAAATTCAATATCCTGAAAAAGAAAAGGAAAGAGTCCTTCTTGGGTACTCAATTCATAAACTGACGTCTTCAAGAAGCCCATGAGCTGCTCTCGTTTCTTCTTGGATTTATTGGTTATGATGGTCCTGTAGGTCTGTCGCTCCATGTACCATAGACGCACTGCTGTCTTTGCTGTAATGTGAGTGAAACATAATTAAAGACCACGACTGATATTATAAACAAAGATCTTGTACGCAGTTTTTTTTTTTTTTTTACACATATGTACACAAAAGTTAGGCATGGTGTACCCCAGGGTTCAGTGCTAGGACCGGTGTTTTTTGTTGTGTGCATTTCCAATATTGTCAGGAAACTCTATCCAAATTTTCATTGCTACATATGCAGATGACTACATGCTACTATGCTGCTATATTTATATATATTTCAGCCAGATGAAACAAATCAGTTTATCAAACACAGAGAATGTAAAAGCACAGATGACCTGTAACTCTAGGTATTACCATAAAACCTTATCTAATGCCTAGATGGCGCCATGACAGCTTTCTATCACCTGCACAAATGAGTCAGAATTTAGAGCATCCTGTCTTTATGTGATGCTGAAAAAACTAGTCATTGTGCATTGTAAACTACAGGCTGGACCACTGTAACTGTATCCTGTCAAAATGTGTAAATGTGTGACTGAGAAGACTTCAAACAAATCAGACAAATCAGAAGTTATGATTTTTGGCCCCAGTGTTTCTAATAACACTGCTCCTGTTGACCTGGGTTCCTTATCACATTTGTTCAAGCCGGTTGTGTTAAATTTGGGTGTTAAAATGGACCCCAATCTTAAACTCGACCAACAAATTAGTGGTGTGGTCAAGTCTAGTTTCTTTCACTTAAGACAGCTCGCAAAAGTAAAGTCAGTTCTGTCTAGGGATCTTTTTGAAACTGTGATCCATGCTTTTGTGACTACTAGACTTGATTTTTGTAATGCACTTTATGCCGGGTTGAGCAAAAACGCACTTTCCCGGCTGCAGTTAGTTCAAAATGCTGCAGCTCGGCTTTTAACAGGGACACGGAAACATGATCATCTCACCGGTTTTAGCTTCACTTCGTTGGCTGCCGGTGCACTTCAGAGTTGATTTTAAAATTCTTTATATTACTTTTAAATCCTTGAATGGCTTTGCCTCCTTCTACCTGTCTGACCTGATCCACCCCTACGCCCCCTCTCGTGCTCTCAGATCAGCAGATCAGCTGCAGCTTGTGGTTCCAAAAACAAAAAAGAAGCTTTGTGGGGACCGTGCCTTTTCTGTTGTTACCCCAAAGCTGTGGAACCACTTGCCTTTAAATGTTAGACAGGCTCAGTCTTTGCCAGTTTTTAAATCACGTCTAAAAACACACTTTTTCTCCTTGGCTTTTAATCAATGAGTGAGATGTTATAGATTTCCTGTGTTGTTTTTACCAGATTTTAATTTGTCTTCTGTGTTATCACTGTTTTACTCATTTATTCCCTTGTTTTATGATTTGTGTGGCACTTTGGCCAACTGTAAAGTTCTTAAAGTGCTTTATAAATAAAGTTTGTATGGTATGGTATGGTATGGTAAAACTACATTTTGATAGTTAACCTTCACTTACTGCTGTAAATACAGACTGCTGGAAAGTCTCCCATGATGCACTGAGCTCCTGCCCTGTGTTCAGTTTTTTATCTCCATGCTTTTAGCCACCACTATTGCACATCTGAAACGTGTCTTCTGTCTTCCCTCTCTCGCTGTTATGTGTGCATTTGTACTGATACTATTCCTCCAACTTGACCAGTGTGTGTTTGTATGCTTGTTGTGTCTCAGTGGTTTCCTTCCCTCTCTTCATTTTCCACTCACTCGATAAGTAGCATGGTAGACCGGGACTGTGTCCAGTGTTTGAGTGTGTGTTGATGTGGTTAAATTATAGCCTATGCACCCTCATACAGGTCAGAGAGGTGCTATAAACATTACTGCGCATTAACCAATAGCCCCACATAAATCACTCAGTGTGCACTGTGTTTTTAACGTTAGATCATAACCAGTCTTGTAATTATAGCTGCATACTTGCTGGAGTTGTCATGTGACAGGCTGACCTTTGACCGTTGCTGTCCGTTTGCAGTTGTACAGAATGGCCAGTTCTCCAAACACATCACCAGTGGTAAGAGATCTGAGGCTTCTGCCAGCCTGGGTCACAACGAGATCACCATCTATAAAAACAAGGGCTGCATTTTTATATGGCCTCTAGAATATATTTTTGACATGTTAAGCACTTTAATATGTAAAAGGAAGGGGAAGATAAATATATATTATGAATATTTTATGGAAAAGGGGTGGGATTAAATAAGTTGCACTTCTTCCCCACCCCTTTTCGGGTATGTAAATGAAACGATTGTGCTATTCTTCTGTCTAAGATTGTCTTGATTGTTGATTTTTTTATTATTATTTATGTTTTACTTGTTCACATATATGTTAACTTTCATTGCACGTTCAGAATAAATCACTAAAATCAAATCAAATGTAATGAACAGTCACTCCAATCTACAAACACTATGATAGAAAACACACACACACACACACATCTGCAGACACTGAGCTGTGACTCTACCTGCCACTATGTACATCCTGTCTCCTTCAGAGCCTTCTTTAATTACTTCATCCCCTGGGTTGAACTTCAATACCATTAAAAGATCCACCATCATGGCTGTTTGTTCATCATCGAGGCGGCTCAGGAAGTCATTCTTCTGGATGGCCTTGACGATCAGACTTGTCTCACTGTTGATTAAAATGAAAGATGTTAGGCTGAGCAAAGAGCACTAAAAATCTCAGCGAGATAACACGCAAACATATATTATCATGTATCCTGGACTGTTTTGTATTTAATCATCAGTCAAGAAGATTTGTGTCTATATTGTATATCTTGTGTCTACTGTATATATCTGCTAACCTGGCTGATTTCTTGACCCTGGTGCGTGTAATCTCCAGGGTCTCAGGGATGGGTTCAGGAGCTATAACAGCTGCACGGCTCTTCCTGAACTCGGGTTCAGTCTCATTACCGCCCTGGGCAGGAAACTCTGACATAAGCAAATAGAAACACACAAAGGATTAAATTGCTGCCATATTTCCCCTGAATATTGCATTAAGGAATACCTCATTATATGAGCCCCTGGTGCCCATGAGGACTTCTTACCCAGGTCATGATATTGACTGTGGAGCTGCTGCAAAAGTCTCTCCTTCTCTTGAAGTCGTTGTTCTGGAAGATGAAATGAAGAAAAGACACATATTCAGTGCAGCATTATATATAAAAAGCAGGTAAGTTTAGTATTGAGCAATGTGTTGAATTATTAATGTGTTGATACTGTGGCAGTTGCACTTCTGACAGTTTCTTTAATCATAAGAGTAAAGTTGACAAATATAATTAACCTACCCAGGTCTTTGTTTTGTCTCTGCAGCTCCTGATTGATCAGACATTGCTTCTCTAGCTGCTGCTTTAGCTCCTCCAGTTGCTTCTCCATGTCTATAGGTGCAAAAACAAAGATAAATCAGGAGAGATCAATAGAATCACAGTGCACTGAGCAATGATTATAAAAAAATATATATTTATATTAAATATGCATGTCTAAACAAATGCTTAATACCAGGCAAGACCAGAGCATATCATATGTAAGTTGTATGTACCTAACAGCATACCAACCTTTTCATGAGACAGACATCTACTGCAGTGCAAGTAAGCAGCAAGAGCTCTGCTGAATAATGCAGACTAATGATGAGCAGTCAACAGGGTGTCTTCTGAACGCTGTCACACCCTGCCAGCTTTTAATGATCTGTTAGTTTTTAAGACTGGTGATGACACCAAAGAAGTATAGCAACCTTTCCTCTATCTTAAAGCAAATTTAAGCACCCATAACAAAGGAAAATGGGAGAATGAACAAGGGATAACCTGAGGTAGAATGGACAAAAACATAGAGATGCTAATAGAAATGATGAGGTGATTTGATCATGATTTGATAAGATTTACTGGTACAAGCTGCCACAAATCAGATTAAGATCATAACTACTCGGTCTGTTGGAGAAAATGTGGAAATCAAAATGCAACTGTTACCACACATTTAGTAGCAATAATGAAAGACTACACATTGTACTTGGCATTTGTAAACTGTAATCCAAAACATTATGTCTTGAATTGACTAAAAAAGAGAAATATCTAGTAAACATATTGTTGTTTGGAGGTAAAAATGCACCAACTTTGGGGTAATTGGATATTATTTTAGGTAAGATAATTTTTTATTTGCCCCACAACAGGGAATTTTGCATTGTTACAGCAGCTTCTGGAATAGTAATATTAAAAGTAAGGATTAATGTAAAGTTCTAAAAGTATAAAAATGAATAAAAACAGTAGTAAAAGATATAGAAGTCAGTAATATATGCACAGTAAACCTTGCCATTTTCTGAGCTATTACACATATTAAAAAATGAAAACAAATGCTATATATTTTTTCTTTTCTTTTCCTTTCTTCTTTTTAACATGTATGTGTGTGTGTGTGTGTGTGGGGGGGGGGGTTGTATGTTGAATTTTTCTCTTTTTTGGTAGGGGTTTGGGGCAGATAAGTTCATGAAATGCATTGGACTGAGGTTTTTAGTGCTCACTAAATGATAATAAAAAAAATTCCCTTTGCATGTGTATTGTAACAACGACAGGACACTAACCATTAACCACTGCTTTCTAAGTTACTACTCATGCTCATACTGTTATCCAACAGAGATTCATAAGCACCACCTGCTGATAACATCTTTTTTTTTTTTTATCAAAGTGGTCTATTTACTAAAGTCCTGATAAGGAAGCGGCCTTGTCATTTTTAATTTAGCTGTTAACGGAAAGATATTTATGTCTTCATTGACAGACCAAACATTATAATCAATACAAACACAAGCGTCTGCCACGGGGAGACCATAGCTGAAGTTACCACTCCCTCACCCTGAACATTGGACAGCTCAAAGATTACACACGAGCAAATCATAAAGTTAATGCGACAGGAAAATAAAACATGGCTCGTGCTGCATGATGCCTTTTGATGTGCAGTACAAGGTATTTACACACTGTTAGATAAGAACAACATGCCCTTAAAACATCCATCAACCAAAAACTGAATATGATCTGCTCTGTTAAACCTCATGATGTCAGAAGTGGCAAAGGTACACAAAGTCTGGTACAGACACGTGTGTTAAAAGTCCGGTCTCCGGTTTTTGTCTGTTTAGTCTCATTTTTACCCCTTGGCCGAGAGGTATTGTAATCGCTTTGTTGTCTGTCTGTCCGTCCATCTGCCTATCTGCCTGTATGTCTGTCTGTCCATTCAACGACATAATCACATTATCTGAAGAATGCATTGAGATATCTGCAACAAATTTATACTGTGGATGCATTTTAGCATGAAGCAAAAGCCTATTGAAAATAGATGATCTTGACCTACTTTTCAAAGTCAAATGGCCTTGTGTAGTTATAATATCTGCATACTTTCAAATATAAATATGTACGTAATAGGTTTTACACAGAGACTAGCTGAGGGGTATTAAAAGACTGCAGGACACTATGTTATACCTAGTGTATGGAGGTGCATAATGATGCAAAACAGAAAAATAATCCATAAGTGGTGCCAGGCACAACAAACCCTGCCCCTGGTACATTTTTGCCCATTGTAAGTAAATGGGAAGATTTTAAAAATTAATTAAAAATTTGAACTTTGACCTATTGTTCCCAAAATGTAATGAGATCCATTGTAGGTCATTGGCAATCTATAAAGTCAGTTTGGTATGAATTCAACCAACAGTTTTGCTGCTACAGACATGTGAAATTTCACCCGTTATGGGGGAAAAAATATTTAAATATTTCATTAAAAATGTAAACTTTGACCTACTTTTCCCAAAATGTAATGACATCTATTCTGGATCACTGGCAATCTATAAATCAAATTTGGTATGAATTCACCCAATAGTTTTGCTGCTACAGACATTTGAAATATCACCCCTTATAAGTAAATGGGGGGAAAAAAAAATCCTAAAAAAAATTGTAACTTTGACCTACTTTTCCCAAAATGTAATGAGATTTATTCAGGGTCACTGGCAATCTATAAAGTCAATTTGGTATGAAATCAACCAATAGTTTTGCTGCTACAGACATGTGAAATTTTGCCTATTATAAGTAAATGGGGGGAAAAAATGATTTAAAATTTTCATAAAAAATGTAAACTTTGACCTACTTTTCCCAAAATGTATGACATCTGTTCTGGGTCACTGGCAATCTATACACCAAATTTGGTAGGAATTCAACCAATTATTTCACTGTTAGAGTGTTAACAAACAGACAAACAAAGAAACAAAACAAACCAAAAACAATACCCCTTGCCTCCCCTTCAGAAAGTGAAGTAAAAATGTCTTTTAAATGCATTAAAAATAAAATAACAAGACTGTGCTGAAAATGTAAGGAGTAGAAGAGTTGTTAGAGAAAGAAATACTCAAGTTAAGAACACAGGACACATGCAGTACTCACTTCCCACCTGCTGAATGAGATATCAGTGTAACTGTATATAATGAATTACACTTGTCTTACTTGACATAAAGTCATACATTGCAAATACAATTCAGATTTTACAGGGAACGTAAAGGCAGCAAACATGCTTCAATAAATGTTGCACCAGACATAAAAGTCACATTTTCCTCTGATGTTTTATTAACCAGTTACAAACACAAACACAGCTGTGACAAATGCACAACGTGTAAGCTTTCTAAGAAGTTGCAGTTACAGTTCAAGACAACAGATTGGGAAGATAACATTACTTTAGTGCCTGCTGGTCAATGTTTAATTTGAGAAACTCACACCCAGGTTAACTCATTCATCCTGAGCCTAAAAATTGCATGTACATTTTGGAGCCTCTTAGCTTTACTTTTGGATCAAATCAGATTATATAGTGAAAGTAGTGAAATCAGCAACATTCAGTGCATTTGCAGCTTCTATTTTCTACCGACTGATGAAGAAGAGCTAAATTAGAACATCAGATGCACATTAGGAACGTGATGCTGGATTGATCCCTATTATAGTGATGCAGCCTGCATACTCCATGCTCCATACTGTCTCATAACTAATTCATGGCTGAGTGTAACTACAGCTGAATTCTTATTAGATACAGTGAAATACAAACCTGGAGGGAACATGTGTCAGATGCAGCCTGTCTTTATTGCACAAAAATATCTCTTTTTCTGACATTTGATGTTAATTATTGAGCTGCTACAAAGAGGGAAAAAGGTGTGTTACATTTTACAAGTTTTTGAGGATACATGTGAGACTAAAACACAGATAAAACTGCAAATGCCAAATTCAGCGCAGCTCCCTGCCGCACTGTCATGTAATATATGTAGACAGATAAACATGAATGACACTCACCTGCACGCTGTATGTGATCACAGGAGAAGGAAAGTGTGTGTCCTGCCTATAAAGGCCACATTGATCACAGAAGCTTGATTTTCACAGGGAACAGATTGCAAAAGTCCAGATTTGCAAAGGAGTACACACTAATTTCCTGAACCTGCCTGACCCCAGACTGTCTAGAGATTGGACACACCTGAACACACACAAACACACATTCCCAGCCTGCAGCCTCACTAGCATTACTTCTTCTCCTGCACACTTTCTCAGCTCACCATGTCTGCTCTCCTGCTCTTTTACTATTTTTACTTCTCTCCGTCTCACTCTATCTCTCTCTCAATCTTTCCTCCTCTTTCTGTATCTGTCAATCTCAGCAGCTCTGGTGTTGAATCATTAACCATCACCTAAGGCTCCTCCCCCTCGCACCAGGTAGAGGAGCAGCAGGGTGGACTGAAGACAGGCTACAGTGGAAAAAAGGGTGGAAAAAAAATCATATATTTGCATGGTGAAATGCCCTGCTGCTGTGTGATGTTCATGGTGTTTTAGTGATGGTATAAGCAAATATTTCAGGGGTTTTTGTGCCAGTATTTTTATGTCAACAGGGGTTTACGATTACATTACATTTGGTGATGATACATTATTGCCTGCTAACTAAAGGGACACATAGCAGTAGAAACATTTAAGTGCACGTATAAGTAAACAATGAAAAATGTGATTTCAGATGGAAAAATGGAGTGGAAAGAGGATACTTAAGGTTAGATAAATGCCAAATATATGTACATTTTTATCCTCACATGCTCTCTTCTGACATTATCTACCTTGATATTTTGTCTTCATGAATAAAAAAAAAAACAGTGTAACCTCCTGCCATATAAGTGTCAACTGATACTGGAAAAGAAGTCAGTAAGGGCAACCAAGACAGATTTTTATCTTCTGAAGTTGAAACAGCCCTGCCATTAGGTTCTGTTTTTCCACACAGTAAATGTCACTGAATGTTTTCCAGACAGCAGCGTCATTAAATGAATGTGAATGAGGCTGAAGGGTTTAGCATTGTGACAGAGGGTGTAGGCTTTTGTTGTTCAGTTAATTATTGATACTCCGTTTGGTTAATCAACTACATTAATGACCCATTGCTATGAGATAAAAGGGCTCCAGTTTTAGCTGTGGAAGTGGGGTCTACAGAGTGACATACATTATGCAAACAAGTCCTACCTAAGATGGTGGATGCTTCTTTTTATTTATTTTCCTCATCTTATTGTCAGTCAACTAAAAGTGAAAGAACCAGCATCAACTGAAACTTGTATCATTATTATTCTTTATTGCATGTGTAACTTGATCACATATAAGGTTTATACAATCCTTAATGCTACGTGCTCTTCAGCAAACTTCATTAACGCAGCATAACATCATTTAATATTAAATAATATCAAAGCATCTTAAATTAAAAAGGCAAAAATAAAAGGCATGGGAAAATGGTGTACAGTTGCAAAAAGAAAACAAACCTCAATTTTGTTGAAAAGAAAAAATGAAACTAATACATCATATAGTCTTAATAAAGTCAATAATTAGCACCATTTCATGAGATCAAAAATAGTCAAGTTAACTGCAGCAACAGATACAATAAATTAATAATACTTTAATAAATATTGGTATAACAGTGGTCTCTGTGGGTGTATCAACACTGTATTATTGAAGCTAAATACACACAATAAAACCATAAACATATTCAGTGTCGGGCCAGGCATTTAATAAACAAACAGATTATTATTGCACTGACCAGGTAATTTTATCCTTTTTTTTAAAACAGTAAAATCAGTGGTTAAAGTCAATGCAAATGCCCTCAAATCACAAGAAACTACCCATTACAAACTTCTGATGTGTAGGAATGCAGAGCAGACCAGACGAACATGATTACTGGTGATAGGAATCACCATTGTCTTAAAAACCATTGGTGTACAAATAAGAACAGCTCAGGATTAAACAAAGCTTTTTCTTATTCACAGTTTAGTCATTAACTTCTCAATATCCATCACAAAGAAAATACAGGACGGTGAAAAAATAATATTCTAAAAAGCAGTGAACACAAATCACATTCAGCATGTTTGTTTCAGTCTACCATTAAACATGTCAAAACTGATACTGACAATGGTGTTTTGTTTTTTTTTTAGTATTCTTTGATTGATCACTGAAGACAAACCTGAGGAAATGATGAGGTAGACATGAAGAGCTGCATTCAAGTGATCTGCCATACAGCACAGTTGATCATTCACTGTACAAATATGAGCATTTCTGTGATCATGCAAAGCTACATTTTTTTTGTAGTGTTTCACTGATGTAAGGGCAATGACTGCATACTCATCCCATCCAGTGCCGTTCTAGTATTTATTCGGTTTCAGCAAACATGCAGAGCACCAGAGTGAAGGAGAATCAGCTTATGAGCTCCTCGTTGATGCAACAGGCTTTGTTCAGGTCCACAGAGTGTTCAAAGACAGCTTCGGTAAACTGACCAAACAGCCGCTCCATGTAGCTTTCACCACGTGGAAACAAACCCTGCAGGAAGGCAATGTGTCCGCCGTGGGTCGTGATCAAAAGGGCGACATTAGGTAGGGCCTGGACTATAGTCAGAGGGAAGGCTGTGAGGACAGGACATGAAGACAGAGCCAGGTTTAAAAAAGGCATCTGGTTCGGCAAAATTTTACAGAGGGAGAGCTATGCAGTTGAGAATCCTGGCACAGATCTGGGGCGTCTGCTGTGGGGAAGGTTAAGATTTACTGATTCACTTTGGACTAAAAGCTCAAGATGCAAGTGTCCAACCTGGGATGAAATCAAACCACACTGTCTTTGCATTAGTAAAATCTTATTTGTTATTTATTAGTAGATGCCCTATGCCTTCATTATTTAGAAATGTCATGTTGATTAACCCATAAAGAACCAGAGCTACTTTTGGGTCAGTTCCCAAATGATTTTTTTTCCCTCCATTTTTAACTTTTCTTAAGTGATTTATCACCATTTATTCTAATATTATGCTCAGAATTTTGCATTCTTCAGTGAAAATCGGGTATTTTCCTATATTTAATTCATTGATCATGTAGGTTTTTAAAAAAGCTCCAATTTAAGTTGAGGGAAGAAGGAGGAAAAAGTGACTTTTTCAGTAAAATACATCATTAACTGACCATAAACCCAGTATCTCTATCCGCTGTCATTGATCCAACTCCATGGGTTTTACAGGTGAATCAATGTTGTAGAAGATGACGGTGTTTCCACATTCACTACAGAGCCTCTTAACGTCCAAATGGGTCAAATCTGATGACCAGGCAAAGACAATAAACTGCATTTTACACTAATTATTTACATGTATTGATAGGGTTAGCAGATCAACTGTTCAAATCAATAACTTTATTTAATTAGTTAAATAAACTTTATCTATTAAATTTTTTATATAAATAAATGATTTTGGTTGCCAGTGGATTTTTGGGTCTTTATGGGTTAATGTCAGTTCATTCTAAACTCTATTTGCAGCCACATCTCTAATCTCAAATGCAATCAGTGGCCAATTTTCACCATGTCTCACGTGAGTAAAACAAAGCATTATGCTGCTATAGACACTGAGGCATCCTTTATGAAAGAGGTAAAATACAAAAAAGATAGAATGACAGAAAAACATTTATCTTTTGTAAGAAACATTTTGGCAAAAGCCAGTTTATGAAAGTGTTTGTCATAAAGAAACAGCATAAATGAAATGCTGAGTTGCAGTTACAAATAAATGTGAAGAAAAAATTTTACTTTTAAATGAATTTATCACTTGCTGATTGCTTCTGAACCAAATTAATCAAACTATTCAATTTTATACAATCAGTCTTTTGCATCACGCTGAACTGCATTGTTTTCAACCAAATCTAAAATGCACTGCTTCATAATAAAAGGTAATTTGTGATGTATTGGATCACTGGTAATGCACCAAGATGCCTAATCTGCACATAGAAACATAATCAACAAGCTCCATGTAAAACTGAAAGACTAACATCTCCTCTTAGAGTCCACTCACCATTCTGTGGAGAAAAAGGGTCGTCTGCAGCATTGAGACACAGGATGGGCACAGCTGTGTTGGGGAGTTTTTTGGCCGGGCTGGCGTCACGGTAGTACTCTATACAAGATTTGTAACCAAACAGCAGCGTCGTGAAGCGTTCGTCAAACTCACGGATGGAACGTGCCTACAAAAGATTAAAAACAACTTTATTAATCCCGCTGACGGAAGCTTTACACTAAAAACACACATCAACAAAGAAAGCTTGGTGTTATTGTTGGAAATTATATGCTCTAGGAACAAATCTAAAAAGATAAAGGATTTCTACTGAGTAAATATAATAATACAATATAACAATTTATTGACAAGTTTGAAAAGAATATCTACATTTAGAAGTCAAACTGCAGAGGGAATGAACTAAATATAAAATGTAACAACACACTGATGTACACAAAGATATGTCCTGAAGAAGCCGAGATACCTGCTGCTTTTCTGCAGGACTTGTTGAGTACTTAGAGAATTCAGATCTGAGTTTCACACCATTTAGCCAAGAATAGATTTTAACTTATATCTATTCATGTTTTTTCTGTTACTGTGAGGCTGTGAAAATCAGAAACTCAAGAGACTCTCAATAAGCCACAAATTAATGAGAGATATTTAATTTGCAGAAGATACATTTTCTGGTGTCCCTGCATTAGAAAAACCTCAGCGATCATTAAAAATATTGCCTGAAGGTATGATATAACCATTTCTAGATTTAAAAAGGGCCTGCTACTACTGAACAGAATGATCTGCATGAATGAAATGAGATTAAAAGGTATTCAGACAACATGACATTATTAGAAACTCGGACATAAAGGTTAATGTAATGGGATGAACTGTACCTTTAGGACATGGTCGATATCCACCACTTTCTCCAGAACTTTCCTATGCCTGTTAGAAACACATTTCCAAAGCTAAGTGCCCACGTCTAATTGTTCAAATAAATGCTGAAATGTATAAAAAGGTACCACTATGTCATTTAACCTGCGCACAGCATGACACAGGCCGTTTGTGAGGTGTTTGTTAAACAACAGCCAGTTGAGAGGTTCTTCCATTGAGTCAGAGGACTTCATTGCATCCCAGGGGACAGAGATGGTAAAACCAGCCACCATCCCTGACTCCGAGCGCTTCCGGGCCAAGTAGTTTAATAATATCATGCTGAGGAAAAGAACAGCAACATGGGAAAAAACAGCAGGAGATTGGTAAAGGTTAATAAATGGAAGAAAGAAAGAAGCTGGGGTATATTTCCTCAGAGCATACCAATGGAATCTAAAGCACCGTTGGCAATCTAACTCACCCTCCCATAGACACACCAGCACCAAGCACAGGGGCTTGTGGGTAAAGCGCTTTGACATGATGCACCACACACTCAAGATCAGAGGTATTGGCTGCACAGTAGGTGACAGGCGTCTGAATCAAGCAAGAAGACAGAGGAGGAGCACAGGCTGTTAGCTGTCGGCTTTAACCTGCTCTACTGCTGCTATTACCAAAGACACAGATCCGGTTTCCCACCATGCCTTTAGCACTTCAGGCTGTTTGCTGCTTCTTAGGACATTTCGAATCACGTCACAAGCACAAACATGCAGTGTTGTGAACATCGTGAGTATTTGCAGTAGGAGTCGCAAATGCAGATGTAAGAGGTTTGTTGATCTCATGAAATCGTTTCATTTCCTATACATGTAAATTCAAAGACTACACATTTTAGAATTTAGAATAAACAACGGACAGGCCTATTTCTTACAAGACTTTGCAGGATAATCTCAAGATTTACCAACAAGCATCTGGCAAAATATAAGACATTAATATATAAAAATTAAAAAATGGGAGAACATTTTTTTAGCTTTGGTTCCTGTAAACTAATTTAAGTTTAATTTGGAGCCATGTTTTTATAGATGTACTGGAAGGTAGCCAATAAACAGAAGAACCTAAACTGTTTATCTAAATGATGAAAAATATTGCCAAGATATGTGTGATTTGTCACAAATCAACAGAAAGAAGCATAACATGAAACTAACTGTAATTAGATAGAATAGCATCACATCTCATTGTCTTCTTGTTGTATGTACTAATAATAATGGAAATGTTACAAAAGTTGAACTATGTATCAGCAATAACCCAACTTTTATTATTTTAAGTATTGATTTTATTTACTGTATTGGTTTTACGCTTGTGTGTGTTTTTTGAGGACTCATACAGTTACATTAAATATTGCATTGTATTGTATTATATTATATTCTTTGGGAGTTTATAAACTATGGCAGTAAATGGAAATGCAATTCATTCAACTTGACATACCAGCAACTCTTCACCTGCAACCCCTCTGTTGTTGAAAACCACACATCTAGACAAAAAAAGGACAATGAAAAGATCTTAAGTATCTTGAGAGAGATTAGATAAACAGTATAGTATGTCTCATAAGAACAAACAAATAATGAGTGATAGGATTTAAGACAGACAGGACTCATGCTGACCTGTATCCCCGGCTGGTGGCCTGTCTGATAGCGTGGAGAACGTAGGACTGTTTACTGTTTCCCGTCAGGCCTGGGAGGATCAGTACAGTGGGCCGAGTAGAGGATTCTCGGTAATTCACACTAGTCTGATTGTCCACCCAATCCAGAGATATCTGCCCACCATCAACAGTACGAATCAGCTCACTGAAGAATGAGATCAGAGGACAGGGTATAGCTGCTGCTTACACAGTGAAAGTCAATACTCTGGACAAAACCATCACAATAGTGGCTTTTTTAACCCCACCTTAAACAAAGCATCAAGGTCCATGAAAACAAGGTTCCACAAAACAAAAGAAGTACCTCCAAAATAATAATGATTCCTATCCTATCCTATCGAAGTAATATTTAAGATCATCTGCAATGGATATACCTTCTAAAAAGGTGATACTGAACAATAGAGCATCTCTTTGTTTTATATACTTAAGTTATACAGATGAATTTTATTGATCCCCAGGTGTCTACATTTTGATCATTTTCCAACCAGCCAAGTCTTTATAAACTTGCATCCACCTATTGTGACCATTCAGTCCACACTCCTATGCAGAAAGCTGTAAAAGAATTAGCTTATATCTGCATATTCTTAATCTTTCCCTGTTGCCTAATTCAAGTATGTTACTGACAGCGTTCTCTCAGACACTGATATCTATGTTATTTATGAGAGGCCATACATTCATTTACTAAGTACATGTGCCTTTACGTTCATATATACAGTGCATATTTTCCATTGTCATCAGCCTAAATATATTGTCATTTAACTTCTCATCTGTGTTGCTAAGTTCTAGTTTTTATTTAAAAAAAAAAAAAATTACAAAAGACTGTGGACACATTGGTTTTTCCTGTTGCTCAACCTGAGGATTAAACAGGAGGAAGCTGTGTGTCAAAGCTCCACAGTCTACACAAACAGGAATACATCAAGAATTTTAGTGACTAAGGATAGTGAGTTTCTGACAGACTTTAATTTGGACATAAAATTGAGTTGTTGATCATTAAGTGTTTTGTTCTATATGACATGAATGTAGAGAAGGGATGCAATCCTAGAGTCCGTTAGTCAAAATGGTAAACGGCGTCAATATGCATCAATTTTTTGTGGTAAAAGTGGGAGGAGGTTAATGTTTTATTTCACAAAAATGCAGAATTAATGTTTATGGCACTGTTTCTGCCCAACTGTACCATATGTAAAGTAGTTTTTAATTGTTATCATTGTCGTTGTTTGGGTGGAGGGTACATGTTAATAGTCACATCTCAACTTAGTGACGTCTGGGTTTAGTTCCTAGTTATATATCAGATCTGTTGACCCCTTATAAACTGGTCTGCAACCTTAGATCCTCAGGTGGGACCCTCTTAGTGGTTCCAGTCAAGGCTCTTCTAGAGCACATTCTAGAGCACTTCAACTCTAGAATGACCTGCCTGAGGAAATGAGATGTACAGGCTCAGAGACCCGTTTTAAATCCCTTCTTAAAATGCATTTCTTTTGGCTCAGTTTTATGTAATTTCAGCATTCATGTCCCTTTTTCATTAAGTTTTGTTTCATCCTGCTTTAGCACTTTGGATTCCTTTTATTTTACTTATTTATCATATTTATCTTATTTATTTTAGCTACTCCTATCTTAATGCCTGCACTGTCCATTGCCTTTATGAGTTTTTAGGTCCATTTCTCCTTCTGTTGCCTTTATCAAAATGGAAAGCCACTTTCACCAGTCATGCTGTGATGCTGTCTCCTCTTTTATTCTACTTTTTTGTACCAATTTTTGTTTTGAGTTCTTTTAATTATTTAAGTATTTGTAGATCTGCTTGCTCACAACTGTTTGGTTGACTGCAATTCACTTACTGTTTTTAATCGTCCCATCTGCTGTCAAAGTGGTTTGTAAACTATTGTTTTTAAAACTTCTATATAAAACAAAAATTATTGTCATCATTAAAAAGTAATTAAAATGTCCAACCCTAGTCAGCAACTTTGATGCACGTCTACAAATGTTGCTCCCACATAAAAACTCTGTAAATGGTGTCACCGCTGTGTCCGTCTTACTTGCGGTACGTTACAGAGGGTCTGGACTTGAGGAGGGCACAGACCAGGGTTTGAAGACGGCCTCCCCAACACCATGGAGTGGGACTGAAGTGTTCAGCCACCACTGGACAGTGTTTGTTGAGGAACGCATAGAAAGTCTCACTGCAAACCAAGGCCGGTGTCTGTGAGAGGAAACAAGACAAATTTAAAAAAAAGAAGGGGCCTTAGACAAACACAAATAACAACACATGCTCCCAAATGAATATCTGTTTATCGTCTTTTGGACTTTAATTGGCACAAACAAGTTTTCTCATTTTTTTGGATTTAAGAAAAAGACATTCAACCAAAGACAATCATAAGTACAGTATATAAGCAGGCTGCCCTTATACTGTACATTATATTTCATATAGGCTGAAGGTCAGGATGGAATTTTACAACTTATAACAGATAAGACACAGATATAGATTAACTTTATTGAACCCAAAAGAGAAATTCACTTTTTCATCAGCTCAACGAAAAGAAAGAAAAGTAATAGACAGTTGTAGAGCCGTTATAGAACAATACTACAAATACAATTTAAAGAAACAACAATTAAAATATAACAAAACACACATACAGAACTGAAATTTGTGGGATATTTTCTCATCAAAAACGGGGGGAAAGTGCTGAAAAAATGTCGTAAAACGTCAAAAGTGCCGTCACTACAGTGCTCCCTGTCCACGCCATGGTAACTGACCTGGCACTTGCGGCCCCACAGATACAGAGCGGCCGTAGCTGAGCAGATGAACACGGTGTAAAGTCCGGATACACACTCCCAGCATGTTCTCCATAGCTCCACATGAGACAAAAACATGGTACTGGTCTACCCGGCTAGTGTAGAAAACTAAACAGAAGCTGACAGAGACTCAACAATGACCATAACCTGCCTTCATCACCACCGTCTAAATGTTACAGATGAGATGTTAGCCACTCCTCTCCGCGACGTTCCATCGGATCATAAGGCGTGGATCAACAGCAGGAATCCACCTGCTGGTTAAAACCCCGCCGGCTGATGTTCTCCACACCTGACGCCTCCTAGTTGCCGGGTCATAACCGGAGACTCAGGCCGGTATGTAGGTTAAAAGTCAGAGCCGCCCAAACCCTCCGTCCTCTCCTCTGTGACCCGCTCTGACTACATATATGGACGTGATCCAATGCGCGTGCGCGGGTTCTCTCCTGCAATGACTATTATAAGCAACAGCGCCACCTTCTGCTTTGGAGGCGATATTTTTAATGTAAAGTTAGTCTGCGACACGATAAAATATGACTCAAAAAAAAAACAATGTTTGCTCTAAGATGTGATACAAGAAAATAAGTACAGCATAGTATAGCTGGCAAAAAGCTAGTGTATGTAAAATGCTAATAAAACAAGCAAAGTTGTAATATTACAGTATTATTACTTTGCTCAGTGTATTTCACTAAAACAGTGTGAATACAACAAATTTAATATTGGTCTGGTGTGTATACCAACAGAATCATATATTTTGAGAACAAAGTTCAATAAATAAAATGTGGTAATAGAAATTAAGAAACTATGTAAATATAAAATAATGCAACAAAACAGGAAACCTGCTGGTTTTGGTTCAGCTGGAAAAATTAAGTGTATTACCAGACTTTTTTTTTTTTTTTTTTTACATAAGATTTTTTTTTGGGGAAAAATTCATATTCATATTATTCTTGAAAATTCAGGCTTTTTCATCCTCAAGGGGACTCTAACACTCTTGTCAATGTGATATATGTTTTTGCAAAGTAAGTGAGGTACTTTTTTTAAGCAGTTAAGTAAATTTACATTTGTCCTTGGAATAGTTTTTAGTTTACAAAGCCTTCATAGTAGTTTCTAAAACACTGACCAGTGTCAATTGAAAACAAACTGTAGAGTCTGGTTTGCATCTCCAGTGTCAACTGTTCAGTGGAGAATGGATGCTTTCATGTGCTGAACTGAATCCTAAAGTAGTTTATCTTGTCCAGATAAGCAAAATGAATGTCACCAAGCACTATACAGGGGAATTTGTATTAAGCATTTTTCATTATCGTCTGATATTTTACAAAGCACATCATGATAAATGGAAAAATAATGATATGTTACTTGCTAGGTATAGTTCACATAGTAAGAAATATAATTATAGGGTTTTCTACCAAATAATGCCTTAATATACTGTATGCACCAGCTGCTGTTTTGCCATGTGTTTGATGTTTGTCGTGTCTTTTGATTCTTTATGATCATGTTTGTTATGTTTTCCATGTTAATGTTCTGACCTGTTTTGTTCATGATCTCTTTTCCATATTGATTGCAATGAATGTCATTTATTTTCTGCCCTGTTAGGAAGTCTTGTCTGACTGCATGGTCGATAAAAATTCCACAGTCACACATTTGTAGATGATCTTTGCTTTCTTTTATTGCTGACCTTTACATTTCCTTTTGAGGCCACACTTATGATATGGAAAAAAACTGGAGATCAGCATAATCATTCATTTAAAACAATGATT
The DNA here is from genome assembly GCA_037367295.1 of Apogon hyalosoma. NCBI lineage: Eukaryota > Metazoa > Chordata > Actinopteri > Kurtiformes > Apogonidae > Apogon > Apogon hyalosoma. The sequence goes on from JAPQRP010000018.1 coordinate 21,889,003, forward strand.
CATCACAAAACTTAGTGCTTCCTTATGGTGTACATTTTTCTTCTGCAATGCAGTTTTCCTTTGAATATTTCTTGGCCGATAGCGCCCCTTCTCTCTAGTTGAGTGGAATTCCTGTAACCATCTCTGATTCGATACCACACTCATCATTTCCTCGCTTGATTTTGAAATAGCCTGAGATGAAAAACAAGATTTAAGGTCAGTTCTTCTTTTCTATACCACTGTATCTTTTCATTTTAAATGCATCAGGTTTGTGTGAGTGTTATGCACCTTTGTCTCCCCAGTCACTGTTCCATGAGTTTGCAGCCAGCCAATAGGGCGTCCCGTTCTCCTCACCCCACCCCAGAATCTTAATGGCATGACCACCCAGCATATCTCCTGTCACATGCTGGTATACACCTATCAGAGCATCACATAAAACTTGACACTTCTTGTAACCCAGGGGCCAAAACTAGCAGACAGGATGAATTTACAAAGTGCAAAAATTACACTAAAGATATTAACAGTGAAGGGTGTCAAACTCATGTTAGTTCAGGTTCCACATTTAGACCAATTTGATCTTAAGTGGGTCGGACCAGTAAAATACTAAGATATGAATAAGCTATGAACAACTTGAAATTTGTTTTAAAAAATAAACTAAGACTAAGTGCGATTTTAACAATGTTATTCCTGTTTTTAAATGATTTGTGCCTTTGTAGATCCAAAACAATCTGTGTGTTGTAATGTACATATGTAAATGCAAAGATGAGACATAATATTGACATTTCAGATGTTACATGCTTGTTCAGGTTATTCACATCAAAACATGTTCATAATGTAATGTTACTTTTTTGTACTAAATCAAGGATAAAAAATTACATTTTAATGCTATTATTTTACTGTTCCAGCCCGCTCAAAATCAAAATTTGCTGTATCTAACCCCTGAGCTAAAATGAGTTTGACACCTGTGTTGTATCCTATAAACATGTACAGACTTTCAGATTGTTGATGATATATTTGTAGGACAGTGGTTCAAAACCTTGGGTCTGGACATGTTACAAGATTATTTCCATAGCATAGTGAAGTACAATTACCAGTCTAACCTACCGGTCTTGTACAGCAGAAAATCTGCATATACAGAAAAGGCTGCCTCCACAGGCCCATTCTTGAACAGCTCAGTCATGATCTGCTCCTGCTGGGATGGGATGCTGTATGAGCGTCTGCCTAGAGAGGGAGACACAGGAAACATTAGCAAAAGAAACATGCTGTTATTAACCCACAAAGACCCAGTACTACTTTAGTGATAATTCCCAAATTAATTTCTCTCTATTTAACCTTTCTTATGTGATTTACCACCATTTATCATAATATTATCCTCTCCATTTTGCATTTTTTTTCCAGTGAAAATCTGGTATTTTCCTATATTTATTCTACTTATCATGTACTTTAATCATCATGCTGAGATTACATTTGAAGGTTATTATACCAAAAAAGAGAAAACCTGAGAAAAAGTTGCTTTTTCAGTAAAAATCTATCATTAACTGAACATAAACCGAGTGTGTCCATCCACTGTCATTGATCCAACTCTGGTGAATCAATGTTCTAGAAGATGACGGTGTTTCCACGTTCACTACAGAGCCCCTGAACATCCAAATGGGTTATATCTGATGACCGTGAAAAGATGACAAACTGTATTTTACACCAGTTATTTACATGGATTGATAGGAATGGTGGCTCTAAGGTTATTAAACATTTAAGGCCAGTAAATGCTATTAGTCAATGGTGTATATTTTTATCTTTATGAGTTAAAAAGAGGCACATTTCAGTTGAATTAGCTGTTTACCAAAGTGTTTGTCCTTCTGGTAGGATGGTGAGTACCCATCAATGCACTGCTCCTCACACTTTGGAGTGTCCTGTTCACCCTGACAAGGAGGACGAGTCCCGTTTACGTGATGCTCACAGGGAGCGATAGTGTATGGCCGGCAGCCTATCACACACACAAACACACAGCTACTATGAGGTACAGCTTATTTTTACAGCTTTGTGACAATCAGCGTTATCTGCCCATGTGCGAGATGCACTTACCCACTTTGGAGTCATACAGGCCTCCTGTAACAAGTCCTTTCTTTACCCAGAATTCCCATGCAGCAATGGGATAACCACCATAACATCTGCAACCACAGTCACACATTGAACAACACAAGTGATACCAAAAGACTGGTTTTGTGACACTGATACTCACCCCATGCCACATTCATCACAGCAGGACAGCAGATCCTCAGCAGAGATCTCCACATTTATCTTACCACCGCTGTGGATACATGTCCTGTCTGATATGGCCTCCGCTGCCCCAAAGGCCTGTGGGAAATCAAACAAAAAATGAGAAGGAAATGTACTTTACTTGAATATTTACACGAAATGTGACCTTCTACTTCCTCTCCATTACATTTCAGAGGCAAATATAGTCTGATAGCTTTATTTACTTTCAGATTACAGTTTTTAGTCCCATATTTTTGTATTAATTTTGACTCAAGCGTGAAACATTCTGTCATGGTTTAATAAAATCTCCTTCCTCTTGAGCTCAATAAACCTTTTAAGTCCATCTTAAATTTTATGGAAAATTCATAATCACAAAACTGAAACTGGTGCTATATTTCTGCAGAGATAATTTGTTTTCCCAGATTAGAAAAACTCAACTTTTGATATAAAGCTTCTTTTATTTTTCATCCTTTGTATTTTGTATCCATGTTCATGCTCTTGGATGTCCAAATGGGTCATATCTAATGTCAGTGAAAAGCAGAGAAACTGCATTTTACCTGAATTATTTACATGGTTTGATAGGATTAGCGCTGCAGAAGTTAATGTACATTTTAGCTCAGTAGATGCTTTTGGTCAGTGGTGGATGTTTGGATCTTTATGGGTTATTATCCTCAAGAGGGTCCCAGGGGTGCTGGAGCCTATCCCATCTACCTATGCAGCCGTGGCCGATGGCTGGAGAGTCAGCTGGAGAATGGGTTAAAGGCAGAAGACAAATTTCAGTGTGTGGTGCATGTTTACGTGTGTGACAAACTACTACTGACAAAATAAAGATTCTAGTCTATTCTCTGGGCGAAGGCGGGGTACACCCTGGATGTGTCGCCAGTTCATTGCAGGGCTGACATATAAAGACAAACAACCAATCACTCTCACATTCACACCTATGGGCAGTTTAGATTAACAGTTAATTTCATGTTACATAAATGACAAATCACGTAGCATTACTCACACACTGTATCTTCATGTCTGCTTTTATTTACTGTTTTTCTTCATCCAACTTACCCAGCAGGACCCACAGGAGCCCTGGTCTCTGATCTGCTGGATGGTGGGACACTTGGGCCACTGTTTCCGTGAATCAAAGCTGTCTGGGAGTTTGATGTTGTCAGTGTTGTGAACTCTGTGCAAAAGGAGACAGGGAATAAGCACTGTAGGTATAAGACAAACCTGCTGACTATCACCTGTCTAGACACATGACAGACTGTATTCACACAGTCTCATACAATAAACTATAACTTACACCTCTGGCAGTTTGGGTCCATTTAGTATCGTTCCACACAACCCCTTCACATAGCTCACATCTGCATTCTGGAAGTTCTGCCCAGCCTGCAGCAAAATTAATAGCCGGAATTAGTGAAAAGACAAGCGCACATGTATTAATAACCGTTATATTTAATAATCACCCCCAGTCTAATAGACAGTGCAATATTTACCCTACCTCAGTGCCATACTCCCAACCTTTTTTCTGAATCTTACCTTGTATATATCCTATATTTCCTGTATGTATTATTATTGGTTGTACATATTTCTCATCTGTAGTATAGCAGTAGCTTTTGGTATATATTAGTAGTTCTGTAGTACTTTAGTAGTGTATGCATATTTAATTTTTTATCTCGTAACATTTGTACATTGTTTACATTTTTCAGTAATTGTGTAATATTTTGTACAGTCCTTTTTTGTACTAATTGTTTTTGCCGCTAAACAGAACAGAGCCGCTAAGAATTTTCATTGTACTTGTGACAGTGACAATAAAGATCTATTCTATTCTATTCTATTCTATTCTATTCTATTCTATTCTATTCTATTCTATTCTATTCTATTCGTTTCTCAAACACAGTAAATAAACATGATCATGTGATTGAGATGTTCTTACCGTCCAAGTGGTGTTGACCTTGTTAATGAAATTGATCATCTCTGGGGAGAGAATAGGAAGGTGAGGCCGAGCCCAGGTGACAGAAACCGTCACCACAAGACAGAGAAAGGCCGCTCGATGCATCCTGAAAAATGGTACACAGTCTCTGAACACACTGAAATATATGCCCAGCACATGCTTATCATCTCTACTGAAACATTTTCCATTTTTGTACACCTGCAGTTCATTTTTACTACAATTTCAGAGCAGTTAAAACTAAAGAAAAAGCTGCAACTTCCAATCTTCACACTGTTATGTGTTCATTGCTATAGGAAGTCTCCTGAATCAAGATGTAAACAGTTCACTCTTAAACGAAAGATATTTTTATAATAAATGCAAAATGCAAGTAAATAAAAAAAAAAAAAAAGAAACAACATCAGAATAAAATCAAAGCATCTGTGAAAAGAAGACCTCAGTTTTTACCTGTTCTGTTGTGTTGGTGGACGTTTGCTTTGTGACCTTCCTCAATCTGAACTAAAACACCAGTCCTCTCCAGTTTTACTGATCTTTTTACAAGCAACAAGTTATGGCATCACATGTCTGTTTAATGTGTCAGGACGCGCCTCATGTGATGAACAAAGTCTTTCCAAAGGTATCATCTGGCAGTATTTATGAGAAAATCTACATTTACTGTCAACATGGTGCCAATCATTCCCATTTATAATTGTTTAGCCAGATACATATACATCCAAACGCAGGTCCGTAACATGAACCTTGAACCTGATTGTCATAGTCAGATCCATAAGTATTTAGACAGTGACACAAAACTTGTAATTTCTTAAAATGAAAATGTGGACTTTCATCTTAAATTAAAAGGGGTTTAACCAAAAATATTGCATTAATCATTTAGGAATTACAGCCATTTTAAATGTACAGTAGCTCCTCCAATTTAAGAGGCTCAAAAGTAATTGGACAAAATAAGATCTCT
>JAPQRP010000018.1:21917005-21930980 GCA_037367295.1 Apogon hyalosoma
TGTGTGTGTGTGTGTGTGTGTGTGTGTGTGTGTGTGTGTGTGTGTGTATAATTTTCAGTATGGCCCTTATTCTCACACATACATTCTTTTCTGCAAAGAGACTTTTTCAGTGCTTCTCATGGTATTTCTGCACTGCTGTGTGAATGACACTGAGGGTAAAAACATATGTTCCTTTCAAATGTCGGCTCTTTACTGCTGCGTTCAGTCATATTTGATATATATCCACAATGTTTTTTGGCAAATTGTCCTAATAATATCCATTAAAATAACAACAATTAGACAGTTATACTGAAAGAAAATAACTATTAGAATACAGGAACTTCAGTCAGACATTACTGTGATTTCTTATTTCTTTACAGTATTTGTCAAGTACTTAAAGCTCCTCCACTGTTACGGTACAATATGCCAGACAAATTAAAGTTCTGTTTTCATCTGTTGCAGCTTATCATATAAACAGTGAATCTAATCACAGTGCCTCTCTGTAATATCAGCCAAACACAAACTCCATCCACTCCTGTTTGCTCTGATGTGGCCGTGCAGCACTGCTTAACATCTCAGTTTCCGCTGCAGATCCTGCATCTGTCCCAAAATCTGTGGTGAAGTCAGTTTACAGAGGCTAACCGTCCTCAGAGCAGCAGTCTGGATCTGTCAGGAGAGTCAGGGTTTTGGGATGCTGGGTTCTACGTCCTCTAAGCCAGGATTAGACTATTCCAGGACTCGGCTTTAGAGCCAGAAGTCCCACCGTGACCCCCGGGGGACATCTTCAGAGGAATGGCCCCTCCTTGAGCTGTCATGTAGGCTGGCAGAGCTGAAATCTGTAGGGACACAGAGGACAAAGGTCAGCACAGGGTTCTTTTAATGTCTAATTTGTGTTTTTATTGAGGGATAATGCACATCAATCAAACATACAGCTCTGTTTTAACTGTTGGCCAGATGTTAACCCATAAAGACCCAGTGCTACTTTTGCGTCAGTTCCCAAATTATTTTTTCTCTCTATTTAACCTTTCTTAAGTGATTTATCACCATTTATCATTATACTATCATTTGTATTTTGCATTTTTTCTGTGAAAATCAGGTATTTTCCTATATTTAATTTACGATCATGTACCTTCATTTGAGGATTATTTTAACAAAAACAGAGAAAACTGAAGAAAAAGTGACTTTTTCAGTTAAATCTATCATTAACTGAACATAAACCCAGCGTGTCCATCCACTGTCATTGATCCAACTCCATGGGTTTTACTGGCAAATCAATGTTGTAGATGACGCTGTTTCTATGTTCACTATGGAGCCTCTGAACGTCCAAATGGGTCATATCTGATGACCATGAAAAGATGAAAAACTGCATTTTACACCAATTATTTACATGTATTGATAGAATTAGTGGACTAACCATTATTAAACATTTACATGGGTAGATGCTTTTGGTCTGTGGTGTATATTTGGGTCTTTATGAGTTAAATTAACCAACAAAAAAAAAAGAAAGAAAAGAAAAGAAAAAAGAAAAGAAAAGAAAAGAAAAACAAAATACTTAAAGTATGCAGAAAGTGCTATTTATAATTCAGGAGGAATGACACAAGCATCATGAAAAACAAGGCAATGGATAAAGTTAACATAAGACTAATTTAGAAGTATTATACAAGTAAATCAGAAATCAGAGAAAGATACGATGATGCAAGAAACTGATAAAAGCACATTATTTTGCAAAGCTTTGCAAAGCACATTATTTTTTTTCTACTTGTTTGATCTCAGTTTTGCTCTCGTGAATTTTACATACAGTTATATAGTTTTATCTGGAAGAATCAAACAGAAACACATTACATCAAATACAACTACAATGTAATTTTTTATTTGTGTGCTTGTACATCATGAACCATTGGATTTAGGGGGAAATGAAAACAAACTGCATTGATATTACATGCAATACCGTACTTATAAGTATTTGGTATATTTTTACTCTGTGTTGCATTGTTTATTGTAGTTTGAATTTAGTTTTTGTGTTTGTGTTGTTTTTGTGTTTTCTGGTTATGACTTTATCTTCATCAGATGATGAAGAGATTTTATTTTAGTCTTAATCAAGTAATTAAGTATAGCATAAATACATCATAGAATGGGGGATAATCATAAATAGTTCATATTTTACATTTACATTATTAGATTTTATTGTATTTTGTAGCATGTACATATTAACCCCTTACCGGCCAAACTGATTTACAATTATATATGAAGAATAAATCATTTGTGTTGTTTCAAATGCAATCCAATTAATGCTAAATTAAGTGGAGATTGTTAATTCGAATGTAGCACAAAAACAGTTATGATGAAAATTGGTGACATTAGGCATAATTGGCATAAAAATAATTAAACAGATTTTCCCGTTTCATATTATTTCATTGATACTCCTATTGATCAGTTCATTCAATCAACAATCCAAACAAAACAAAAGTGATCCAAAAATCAGTTTAATGTTATATACTAATATCACTGTTACTAAAACAGAGCTTTGGAACTGATCCGTGAACGTCAGGGGTCAACCATGAACATATTCGGAAAGAGTGTTGAGCAGCAACTCATAACAAAACCAGTGGATATATTGAGGCAAAGTCACAACTGTAGTCTACAAATAGTTACGTAACATCATCCCTTTCTACTCTTAGACGGTGGTTCAGTCAGTATCGAGGGCTGGTGTGGGTGCAGTAAACCCTCCAGTCGTACCTGTGTGTGTGTGCTGTGGTGTGTGTACAAGCTGTGGGTCTCCGGCTCTGTCTTTATCTGCCGTGGCTCCTCCGTGGAGCTGGGGACTCGTGGAGTGCTGCTTGGTGTGACCGGGGTCCCCTCGCCACCTGGAGTCCCTGTTCCGAGAAGATCCAAGGTTAGGGCCGCCACGATCATCAAACATCAGACGATTAACTCTGCTCACTTTATGTCACTATTACTTAATAAGCATTGTGATGGTTTATGATGCATGTTTCCAATATTTAGACTAATTGCATTTGTACCCCCCACGAAACACAGAGAAGTTTTATTTTTGAGAAACTGCCATAACGTTATAAGTATTTCCTTAATTGTTGGAACAGCTGGTAGCTACTGTTAGGGTCAAGCCTTATTTCTAATTTCCTCTGTTTTATAAGTAAAAATGGTCATATTTAACAAAACCTTGTTATGATGTGATCCTGTTTGCCTTTTCTGCAAACACCATACTTCCTGCAGTGTTTCAGCGGATAGAAAAACCATTCATTGCTTAACAGAAGATTTATTGCACAAATGTTGCCTTTCTTTAAAGTCTCTACAGATGATGAAAACATGAGACACACATCCACAGTGACTGAAACTGGGCCATAACACTGTTTATTAAATCCAAGTTTTAGAACTGTGCTTTGTCCTTACCTGGCAGCCCATGATTTGACAGATGCCTGACGTTTATCCACGTTATTTTGTACTCAGCTTGTATCTAAGGAACCAGAGGACGCTGACATTTACTGCTAAAAACCCAGTAAACTGTGCTTCACTCACACTAATGTTTTTCTTAGAAGCACAGTTTTCTTATTTGCTCACTAACCTTGCGTACAAATCACATAAAACTGTACTGATTATGATTAAGAAAACCTGTGATTTACTGACAGCTCTAGTTTAATCAGTTGGAATTTATTTAGCCTACGTATAGAAACTGATATAAATAAACGTCAGCATAAAACATCAACATGACCATGAGGCTGTTTGGTGCAATGTGAGATTAAAACTGTTAAGATTGTCAAGGAAAATAAATGAGTTTCACCTACAGTCTCCACTATGTGCAGATCAGACCTTTTTTTAACATGCTGCTTGTTAGCACCACAATAATAAGAATAACCTGTGTAGATGCTTTTTGTTGCTGTAGATGTCTTTAGTTTGTTAGGATACAGGGGAAATACAAAATATTTACCCAATATCTGAAAGTACTGTATTTACACTGGATATTAACTGATGCCTAAATTTGTGTTTTCCTTTACATAAATAAAGACATTTTAATGATAAACTGGTGGCATAAATTAGCTGATGAAATTCACCAGAGTGCAAGAAATGATGTGTTTAAAATAGGGCTGTCAAAATTAATGCGGATTAACCCATCATCACAATGAATCTGATTTAAAAATTTAACGCAATCAACCCATCTCCTGTGCAGAATGACTGCGAACGTCTCAGCCAAAGCATTTTGCAGTTTGTCCAAGTAGAGTTAATGTCGCACATGAACAAATGGACAGTTGATCTGGTAATGACAGGCAGCAGAACCAACCCACAAAGATGGAAGACGCTAAACAGTATGTTGGTCCTCTGGATAAAAACACGAGGACAAAAAAACCCAAGACAGAACAGTTGTTTCAAGCTGTTTTGTTGAAACTGTTGAAGGTGTTTAATAAACACATTAAGTGCATATATATATATTCCCTTCTGTTTGCTCATACAAAATGAAACACGATTAACATAGATTAAAATGTATGATATTTAATCGTGATAAACTGAAATTAATCCACAGCAACCCTGTGATTAATCTGATAACATTTTTTAATCGTTGACAGCACTAGTTTAAAATTTCTGAAACCCCCAGACGCCCTGTTAAATCCAATCCTGTTGAATGAAACCTCCACCCAGGATTATATTCAGCAGAGCAACATTATCACTGTTAACAGCTCAGGTGTCATTAACCCATAAAGACCCAAACCTCCAAACCCATCCACTGATCTAAAATGTTTAATAACTTCTGACCCATTAATTCCATCAATATATGTGAATAATTGGTGTAAAATGCAGTTTGTCATCTTTTCATGGTCATCAGACATGACCCATCTGGACGTTCAGAGGCTCCGTAGTGAACGTAAAAACAGCGTCATCCTCTACAATATTGATTCACCAGTAAAACCCATGGAGTTGGATCAGTGATAGTGGATGGAGACAGTTGTTTTTATGTTCAGTTACTGATATCTTAGCAGAAAGCATCCCTTTTGTCTTGAGTTTTCTCTGTTTTTGATATAATAACCTTCAACTTTACTCTGAGCTTAATGAACGTCTGCATGATTGGTAAATTAAATATAGGAAAATACCTGATTTACACTGAAAAAAACACAAAATAAAGAAGATAATATTACAATCGATGGTGATAAATCACTTAAGAAAGGTTAAATATGGAGAAAAATTCATTTGGGAACTGACACAAAAGTAGCACTGGGTCTTTATGGGTTAAATAGTGCCAGGATATTAGCAATGGAAATATGGCATTTCTGTTTCATCCAGCTGTTTCTGTACAGATGAACAGAGACAAATAGGATCATTATGCATGAGTACACAACGTGATTGTGTACTCATGCATATCTTATGTTAGGGTTATGTGGTTACATATTTACAGATGGTGTGTCATTCAACACATTACATATAGTCAAAGTGAGGAGTAATGACCTGACTGGATTAAACTGGAGTTGTTTATTGAAGAACTTCTGCTAAAACCATAAACATGACTTTTTTTTTTTTTTTTTTTTTTTTTTTTTTTTGGGGGTGGGGGTTACATACCAGTTTGGGACTTGTTGAGGTTCTTGGGTTTGCGTTTGCGGGTCTGGATGCCTTCTTTCTTCATGGCCAGAGGTCGTGGGACCTTCAGGGAACACCAGACCAAAATGTTGAGAGTTGATGAAGCTTTGAAAAAGTAAAACTGACTACTTTTTATCACCATGTGTATATAAAAGTTGAAACTTATGTCCCTTTGTTTCATTTCTTACCCCATGGAGTTTCATGTAGAGGCCGCAGGCGTTACAGACAGGTTCTCCCTCTGCGTTTCGTCGCCACAGTGTGGTGGTGGTGGTATGACAGTTGGTGCACGACAGGCCCACCCTCCTCGAGGCAGACTGCAGCACAGAGAGGAACATATTCAACAATCAAGAAGAGAGAAACAGGAACTTCATGTTGCATTTACCAGAGGAAACACACATCATAATGCAAAGGGAGACGTAGGCTTCAGTCACCCACCAGTCGTCTTTGGGGTTTGATAAGGGGTCTGTTGATGCCGTTCATCTTGTGGTACAGTCCACAGGCGTTACACAGGTAATGACCGGTCCCATCCCGCCTCCACAGGGGGGTGGACATCGCCCCACAGTTCACACACTCCCGTCCCTCAGCAAAGTCATCAAACAGGTCTGAAACGGAAATGAGGGTCATTACTACAGTATCACGATAATGAACCTTCAGTTGACAAGTAACTACAACACAGAGGTTACAATGTTTATTTTATATGCTCAGTATAGTGTAAGCATTGACATAATGTGTTAATAAAACTATGGTACACTTAAGAATTATAGGTTTTGTCACAAAAATTGCAAAGGGTAAATTTCACATAAAAACTAAATGGATAGAGAGTTCCTCAGTACCAAAATGACATCCATAAAAGACCATGATGTGAAACTAGTGATGAAATATGACATTTCCATCAGTTTCTTCCACTTGTTTTTAAGCCATTGAATGAAGACAACTATCATGATTATGTAAAATACTTGCAAAAAGCTGAAATAATTGCAATAATACAAATACATTATTGCAATGTGAAAGTCCTATCAGAAATAAATAATAAATCCAAATTCATTTTTTGCTTTTCCATCTTCTTTTTCTTATCTTTTTATTCAAATGATGTAAATGGTTTTATAATGGGTTTTATTAAACCTTATGGGTCTGAGCCTATTTTGGTTTTGAAAAACTGATTTTGAATACAGCACATAATGTTTACCATACCCTTATTTGTTTTGTTTATTCAGCTCTTCTTCACCTACATGACCTGTTTTTTGTTATGTTTTGTTTTTTACCTTTTCCATTGACATATTGGTAAAAAATAAAAAAAAAATCAGAAAATCTGGATTGAGAAAACATATTATTTATTACAATAAAAACCACAAACATACTTAATGAACTGCTTTGGAAAAGTCAAACATATGTTGTACATGTGAACATATGAAGGTAGAATTGAATATTATCATACGTTCGGTTTTACGTGGTCTATCCATGTCACACGTCTGCATTTTCCAGTGAACCTGACAGCATCATGTGATCTGATCACACCCGTGTTGTTTAGGTCGAGGGTTAATGGATAGAACATATAGATCTCTAAACAGTCAGCTCGTAAACAATCTCAGTTTTCCTGAGATACTCTTAAAAAAAGGATTAGAACTTTGTCTGTTTTGTTGTTTTGAAGATTTCCACCAGGCCTTAAATAGATGCAGATGCAATAACAGCATTTTTTTTTTCTTTCGCACAAGCTCAGTCACATTATACTCAAAAAAACAAAATATTTCTGTGACTCTTGATGAGTTGAACATCCAGCAGGGCTTTTGCCACAAGAATTCCTCCCATCCTCTTTAATAAACAGTTTCCTGCAGTGTAAAGCACAGACTGGGGGGATAATACAGTGCAGTGGGATTTGTGCACCAGCAGGAGGTGCAGGTTTGTGTCATACAGGATGAACCAACAGACCCACACAACAACAGCCTGGAATCCCTGCTTATCTCATAAACCCCTGTAAGATAAAGAGAGTCAGGCTGGAAATAGAGACTGAATAGAGCTCCATCATATTCCAATTGAAATTCTGAGTCTATCACTTCTTCTCTTAGTGTCTTTCTTTTCTGTCAGATACCAAATGTTTGATTACTGACATAACCTCATCTGGAACATAACAGAGCATCTCCCAAGAAACACTTTGGTTTTCAGGGTAAAGCTGCATCAATCTGTGGTGCGGAAGTGACAGCTTGGATTTTTTTCCCGTCATTTAGACACTGTAAGAGCCAAAACGTAACGATAAATAAGAATTAATACGTACAAGTTGAATAGCCAGAGGTTCGTTGTGTGTTTGGAGTTTGTGTTGCGCTGTGGATTTGAAGTTTATTTGAAGGAGCTTGAAAATGTCTGATTTTTTTCATTGTTACTTAATGCCCCTTCACAGTGTGTATATGTGTCATGTGACCCCTCAGCAGTAAGGAGACAGCTTGTGAGTACAGACACCAGTGAACATAAAAAAAATACTACAATGTGGTGTTTACTGAAAAACACCAGTGGAGCTGTGGAAACCATTCGCTATAAAAGTCACATTTACATTTCTTATTGCAGATTGTGCTAAAACTTGACTGCATGTGATCAATCTTCAGAAATGATAAATCTGGTCTCCATGTGTGTAACAGACAGCATAACTGGACTAGAAGTGAACCCATGTGCAAACCACCTCCAAGGCTGAGAGCAAAACAGAGCTCGCAGGCCAGGTTAACCTTGAGGTGGTTATTGTAGCCAACACAACGAAGTAACACAAGACAATACACTAAAGAAATGCTGTCAGAGACTATCTAAATGGAGGCTTATTTTTTCCGCTGTATAAATGTCAGAGTACGTCTTTTATCAGGCTACAGTTTAAAAACACCAAAGGAGGCCAAAGGTGAAAGGAGAATAATTAAAAAAAAAAAAAAAATCATCATGTAACTTTCGGTTTGTGTAGACTATCTGTCTGCAGGTTAGTCACATTCATTAAACAAAATAAAACTCATTCACTTTCACTTTTCAGGCGCTAATATGAAAGAATAATCCCATTGTCATAAAATTTCGGTGGTTGCAGATTGTAAATCCACAAACAAAATTAGTTTAGTTTCATTACTTCCTCAAGACGTTCCTTGATAATCCACATATTACAGATTACTGAAGAAATACATTTAAATATACACCTCAGAATAAATAGCTAATTTTTATTCTTTTTATAGGCTTTTCCTGCTGCTGATCACTTATATGCTTGAAACTGTAAACTGATAATTTTACATTTTATTGTTGCCCATAAAGTTTAAATAAAATATTTTTACTTCTTGACATGAAATGTTTGTGACAATGTGGTTTATTCTTGATAAACAGTAAATGGGACTCATTGCATCTGGTAAAAGGTGATTAAGTGTATAAATAGGAATAAAAAAAATAAAAGATTGTGTCTGTAAACAAAATTATTGGGCAAAGAGGTACATTGTATTATATTCTCTGCTTGACAAATGTGGTCTTTCTAGGATTTTTATAGGGTTTATGCGAGTGATTAAGCAGTTACATCTTCTTAGAAATGTATGTTTAATTTAAATGTTGCAAAAAATGGTAAAATATTCTGTGTGGGTAGAGAAATATGTTTAGTATAATACTAATGTACTGTGATAAATTAGAAGTATTAGTATTCAAGAAAACAATTTATTCCATCAAACCGAAAATAATAAGTTGCAGGGCTAATACATGCTAATTTTTTAAATCTATTTATCAATAACATATTGCCAAATATGTGGAGAAACACATTCACAATTAACACACTGCTGCCAATAATGCAATAAAATATTTTTTACATCTTCTCATGAAATGATTATGATTTAGTCTAACTGGGACTCGTGTAATTACTACTGTGTATAAGTAGAAATAAAAAGTGGACTAAGTCTGAAAACAAAATTATTCCAACTTCATGGGCAGTAGTGCATGTTACAATATATTATGAAAATTTTTTTGAAACAATAAATGTCTCTATGAGGAATAACCTCAATTCAAGCACTTTTCATGGTTTTTAGAAGATAAAACCTTGCTTCATCAAGTTAATTTAATATATTATCCAGCCCTGTCTCAAAGTACCTGTTATTTTTTCCAAATACATGTGATTTTTATTCTTTTATTGCCACAATACAACAATAGGCTTATCTCATTATGTCTTATTTAAACTATTAATGAGTGAATGAGTGAATTTTCCTCATTTTATTCAGTGACAGAACAACAGAGGCCTTTACTCCACTTATGTCTGAACTGATTTAATGTTATTAGGACCCCCTGATACATCACATCTCAGGAGGTGTATACCAAAATATTAGGTAAATAAATAAGTAAAAGTCATCACATGTTGCCTGTGTGAGACTTGAACGAATTAGATGTGAGTGGTTAACAATGAACTGCTTCGTGCTGTTGGCTTTTCCTCATCTGTAAACAACAGCAGTGAGTGTTTTGTGAGTTAATCAGCTGAACAGGCCAGATTGATTGATTGATTGTACATCTGATCTTTTCTCCAACTTAAGCAAATTAATAAATAAACTGTTTATTTAATTGCTACTTAACCCATAAAGACCCAGTGTTACTTTTGTGGCAGTTTCCAAATTAATTTTTTCTCCATATTTAACCTTTCTCAAGTAATTTATCACCATTGATTGTAATATTATCTTCCTTATTTTGTTTTTTTTTTCAATGTGAATCATTTATTTTCCTATATTTAGTTTACTGATCATGTAGATGTTTATAAAATCTCAGATTAAAGGTAATGGTTATTATATCAGAAACAGAGAAAACTGAAGAAAAAGTGACTTTCTGGCAAGTTATCATTAACTGAACATAAACCAAGTGTGTGCATCCACTGTCATTGATCCAACTCCATGGGTTTAACTGATGAATCAATGTTGTAGAGGATGACGGTGTTTCCATGTTCACTACGGAGCCTCTGAATGTCCAAATGGGTCATATCTGATGACCAACAATTATTTACATGTATCAATAGGATTAATGAATCAACAGTTTAGATCAATAGATGACTTTGGTCAATACACTGTAAAAAAAAAAAAAAAAATCATGTTTTTACGGAAAAAAACTGGCAGCTGTGGTTACCAGAGCAATACTGTAAGAAACACAACAAACTGTAACCATATCTATGGTGTAATATGTAGATTTAACATTTTAAACATGTATATTTAACACTGGATTTTAAGGGACTGCACTTATATGGCATAGTTCATGGTGCCCAAAGTGCTTTCCAAAGCCACCAGGCCCTTCTGGGAGCAATTTAAGGTTCAGTGTCTTGCAAGGACACTTCAACATGTGTGACATGTCAGAGCCCAGATTTGAACCAACAACCCTTCAGTCATTGGGCGACCTGCTCGACCAACTGAGCCACAGCCACCCATCACACATGTTTGAAATGTTAAATTGTTAGCTGTTTACTTTTTTATTACTTTTTTTTTTTTTTAAGTGAATAGGCTGTTATTTTAACATCGTGGTCTTGCAACTTAAACAGCACCAAATTGTTTTTCAATTTACAGTTTTATTTTGTCAAACAACAGAAATACATAATTTCTACATAAAAATCTGCTTTTGTTTACATACTCTTCCTGTAAAAACTACAGCTATATTTGATTTTATTATTAACACAAAAATCTTTTCAAATAAACAACTTTACATTGTATTTTCACTAACAGTTTTTTTAATGTTGCAGTTTTACAACTTTTTAGTGTTGATTATACGGTCATTTTTTACAGTGTAGGTTAAACTATTCTGTGAGATGTTATGAGTAAGAGCATAGAAAGTGACTGATATTTCAAAAAGAGGAAGTAATTTATTGTTAATGGGCTCTTAATTTGATTTTAATCCAATAATTATATAATGTGATGGGATTATAAATAAGACATGAGATTAGATTATGGAACTGTGAAATGGGAATATAAACAAGCAACAGTTACATGAAAGATTGGGTGAGCAGAAGGGTTTGGACCTGCATCAGACTGCCAGCAGTACAGAAAACAAATGTAAAGGGTCAAACAGACACAGAGCAGGCTGCAAGTCACAGCCATCAGACAAATCGACAAGCTCAGCAAAATCAATGAGTATCAGTGTGTTGTGAAATCTCTCCTATATGGTCCAGAGTACAGTGGAACCTGCAGCTGTAGTCCAAATTCACATCAGGGACATAAAGAGTCACCATGCAGGTCCTGCTTCAGCTCCAGCACTGATAAAGACCTGCATCAACTTACAGCCTATTAATAAAGGATAATGTTTCTCTGATCATGGAGAGAGTCTTTTTAATTTGTATAAGTGAATCCTGCTCCTAAAATGATGAGTAAACTCTCATCCTGTTTATTATGGTGCATTTTGATCCACAGGACAACCCATAAACCAATTCCCATAAACAGTGTTATCAATTCATGCTCTGTTAAATATTAATTAACTTTGCAACAATAATGTTTCAGTTCATTTTTATCAAAAATATACACTGCAAGTTTATTATTAGTAGCTGTCATTGGGTAAGAAGGTATTTGTAATTCTGAGGTTGTTGATTTATTTTAATTTATGATAAAACTGTAGCCAATATGCTCTAAAATGGCGATTAAAATAGGATCTACAGCAACAGGCTACAAAGGTAACCGTGCTTTTAAGTAGAAACTGTCATCTACTGGCGGTGAATTGAGGCTGCAGTGAATGTTGTCAAGATTGCGCGAAAATTACTCAAATAAATCGTGATAATTCTCATGGATTTTATTTTCTGTTTCACTCTTCAACGTCGCTGAATTTTTCACGGGTTGTTTTGCATGAAATGAATCAGCTGTTGCGGGAAAATGTTTAAAAACTGACAAATATTTAAAAAACACATTTGGCTCCTTTGGGAATCAAACGCACAGCTGCAGATGTGAGGCAAAAATCTAGTCTTTTATACATGTAAATAAAATAAATGCAAAGAAAATAACCCTTCGACTTACATTTTAGATTAATTAAAATTTATATTAGCTATTACAGCACCACTGTAGAAATTTTATTTATTTTATTTTGTGCAGGCGTTATGTTCGTTTCGTAGTTGTATAAAATATTTATATTACACTCATATTTAGTTAATATATTTAATTAATATATTTTTTAAAGGTGGTTTCTTATTCTCCAGGCCTACACTGCTATTAGCATGTATTTACGCACAAAGTTAATTATGAATGAAGTTAGAATATTTAGGCAACAAGGAGATGAAATAAGCAACATTTGGATTAAATATTACCAGTGTTTCTCTGATTTATGATCAGTTTCTGCATGATTTCCTGCAACCTTTCAATCCCACGTGTGTTTTAACAGCAGCCCTATAGAGCCTCAAAACTATGGCAAAGTTACAGATGAATAAATGCTTTCTTTTTATCATACACATCTGCACTTCTTTGTGAAATTTCTTCATATTTTTCTTTCTGTATATGACTTTTTAAACAGCAGATCTTTTATTGAAAATAACTGCAGCATGGTACAGCTGCACACATGTATTTATGGCTAAACCAGGCTTTAAATTCTGTGATTTTTCCAGTCTTTTACTTACCTATGTTTGGGTGCCGTGTCGTGCCAGGAGGAGCCCCGGTTTGGAGACCGTGCAGGACGGGGCTGTCGAAGGGAGACGTCGGCCACGTTCCCGCCACGTTAGGGCTCATGTAGGTCGGATAGGGGCTGTGATAGGAGCCGCTGAGGCCCCGGGCACCGTAATGATCCCTCCCGTTGGCAGAGATGTTTAGCGGGCTAGAGTAAGAGGCCGCCGTGTCCCGGGCCGAGGCCATCCCGGAGGACAGAGGAGGGCTGGTGGAGAAGGTGAAGCGCGGAGACACCGGGGAGTGGTTGTACGAGGGCACCGACTCTGCGCCCGGCTGCGCCCAGGCAGAGTGGCTCGACGCCGGGCTGCTCTGCTGCGACGCACCGGGGGTCTGGAGGTAAGGCAGCGCCGGGATCATGGGGGTGACCACCCGAGTAGTGGGCACATAAACCGGAGAGGTACCCGCAGAGGCATTGTGGAGAAATCCAGCCTCATAGGAAGGGGGTCCGTGGTTGGTTGTCATTATGCCCTGGTACATATCTCCTTAAAGCTGGACATCCGTGTTGATAGAAAGGCTCGAGCTGTGAGGATGCGCTTTACGCACAGGACTGGAGGATTTACGCAAAATGGGTCTCAAAATCCACAAAAACGACCCCGTCCTCAGTGAAACCGGGTCCTGCTGCTGTGCTGTTGAGTTCAATTAACTTGATAAAATTAGGAATCCTGAGACCTGAGAGAAGAGGAGGAGGAGGAGGAGGAGTGAGAGGCTACGATCAAGGTCCCAGCTGTTATCATCCAACTCACACCCCCTCCCCTCTCTCTCAGAAGTAAAATTAACTTCACACATGAAGATTTTTTTAACACATTTCCAGTGTCAGG
>JAPQRP010000018.1:21931041-21945794 GCA_037367295.1 Apogon hyalosoma
ATATAAACCCTTATTGACCATTTGTAGTCCCATTTTCCCATTTCCATTTCAATTTCTTACACCAATATTGCAATCACACTGTTCAATTTAACAGTTAAAAAAAATACCACCGCAAATTTTACACATTTAATAGAAACGTATAGATCCCTTTTATGGCGCTTTCTCTCAATCAAAACCTGAACTTTTTTCCTTTAGTCTTTAGTCTTTAGTATCTATTTGTGTTTATACATTTAATCACCCAAAATGAGAGATTTTACAAATGTTTTCATTCTTTCTAAATACGGCTAAAAATTCATGTGCAATTGGGTTCTGGGCTAAACAGGTTTTATTTCACGATTAGTCTTTAGGGAAAAAATAACAACAATAATAGAATAATAGGAAGTATATCTATTACCTCGCGCGATTGTTAAATATATATTAAATACAATTACAATATTATTATTATTATTATTATTATTATTATTACTGTAATGATTTTTTTTTTTGTTGTTGTTTATTAAGGACGCTTAGGCCTAACAAATCGTTAATAAATCGTCGCTCTGACAAAATTTCGTAGAATGCCTCCTAAAAATAAGGGCCCGACGCAGACATTAATATTTCTAATATTTCCACATATGTAGGCCATCGACAGTCTGTGCGTAAATTCACCATCACATGACTCCATCCAAAATCAGCCTCCATTCCCTTTTATTTATGACAAAATGACGTATTGTGCTGGACGTTGGACGCGTCCTCGGGTCGGAAGTGTCCGGCGCTTGTCGTTCTCATGGGGACAGATTTATACTTGTCATCAACACCAATGAACGTAAACACACGAGGCCATTTCATTGTGCAGCCACTTCCCCTGACAGACGCTCATTGAATTATGTGGTTATGAACGGGGCATCCTGCCAATAAAACAGTCTGTATAATCTAAATGTATTTATTTTTCTAGAACAATGCGACCACATACAAGTCCCACGAATTTACAACATACTCAAACATATTAACCCTTAAAGACCTGCAACTATTTTTGTGAGAACTTCAAAAAGGAACATTTCCTAAAGGATTCACCACCAATATTTTCCTATGCATTTTTTTTTTTCAGCAAACATTATGTATTTTCCTATATTTGATTTACTGATTATGTAGATGTTCAGAAAAGTGAGGAATTAAGTCAATGGTCATTGAATCAAAACAGAAAACTGAAGAAAATGTGTGACTTTCAGGAAAATATATTATTAACTGAACTTAAAACCATGCATACAACCACTGTCATTATCAAACTATATGGGTTTTGAATCAGTGTCAATACAGAGGATGATGGTGGAGCCTCTGAATGACCAAAAAAAGCTGAAAAGCTGAAAAAGTGCATTTTCCATTAATTATTTATATGCATTGATAGGAATAGTGGTTCAGAAACACATTCATCTCATTAACGGGATATATTTTGTACTTTATACACCGTGTTCTGACATTAATGTTTTTTTTTGTTTGTTTGTTTGTTTGCTTTTTTTTGTTTTTGTTTGTTTTTTTGGGTTTTTTTTTCATAAGTAGATGTGTAACTTTAATGTAAATACTGCATGGACATAATTTTAGTGTTATTAAGCCTTTTAATCAGCTAGAAACTTAAAAGGAAATAAAAGGAAATAAAAGGATCTATCTATCTATCTATCTATCTATCTATCTATCTATCTATCTATCTATCTATCTATCTATCTATCTGATTCTTTTCCTATATACGTATACATGCTATGTATCAGTATTGATTATAATGTCTGCCCTCTCTTATAGAAGTCAAGGTAAATAGGGTTATATGGCCTCAGTGGAAATGGGGAACTGTAATCAATGTGTAACTTCGGGCTGATAACAGGAGCACCAATTGCTGGCTAATATTAAGGCGTGGGTCTGTTAGTTTAAGTAGGCATAAAGTACCACCGAAAGATTTATGGTTTTATGGTGCTGTCGGATGTATAGGTGTATAGGTTCAGTGTGTGTGCTGCCATGTGACTGATATGAAATAAGGGAAGAAAACCATAAAATACATTTGAATTTTTTTTTTTTTATCACGACAGGAAGAAATTGATGAAATGAAACGTTTCTTCAGTTCAGTCTCATCATTCAGGAGCAAAGAGTTTGATGTCACAACAGAAGTATTCTGACCTACAGGGTGAGAAGTTTACAAAAATACAAAATCAGATTTCATCCTCTTTTCTGTTATTGCACATTGCAGCATACGTGTTTTGATTTGTGTGTTTGCACATGCCAGGCTGTATCACTGACAGTGACAGAGGCCAGAGCCCATGAAAACTTTGCGTGTGTGTGTGTGTGCGTGTGTGTGTGTGTGTGTGTGTGTGTGCGTGTGTGTGTGTGTGTATGTAAGTAACGTCACATGATTTTTTTTTTTTGCAGCTGTGTGTGCGTTTGCTGTCGGTGTGTATGAATGAGGAGGTGTTGTGCGAGGGACACGATAGAGATGCTGGTATGTGGTGGACAGCAGCGTGTGATGTGTGATGTGTTTGTGTCTGTGACCGAACCAGGCACCAGGAAAACTGTCCCCGTCTTGGCTGGGGCAGAGACCCAGTCATTTGGGGGTCGGTGACTTACTTTGGCCCTTCTTCCTGACACACAAAAAACGACGCACACATACAGACACACACTGAGGCTGGGGTAGACTCCTGTCTCCAGGAAGAAGACTTCAAATGGAGAAGCAGGAAAACCCTTGAGGCAGAATACCCTGTTGATATGGACAAACACACACACACACACGCACACACACACACCTACACACACACACACACACACACACATTGCTCCGTCATACTCTTGGTATTCTTCATGCGACATGTTGGTTTGCAGAGTAAGCAGAAAACAGACAGGCCTTTCATCTTTTCTGCATCTTTTACTGCTGACTTCACCTGTTTTTGCTTCGTTTTATCTGATCAGATTAATCATCACATGTGATAATGACAGTGATGAAACAAAGCCAGTCAATTTGAGCTCACTGTGTCAGATGTGCTCAATCAGACTTAAATGTAAGGATTCTTTAAATTACACTGTTGGAATAAAGTTGGAGTAAAATATTTTTTACCTCTTCTCATGAAATGATTATGATAATGTCTTTTTTTTTAATAGATAGTGTAACTGGGACTCATGCGTAATTACACGTAGGGAATAAAAAGAAGAATATGTCTGAAAACAAAATTATTCCAACTTTATGTAGAAATTTTTATTTTGTTCACTCATTAAATTTCTGCTAAATCTTAGATAATGTTGCTAATGGACACATAATACCTCACTCACCCAGTTTTCTAAAGTTGTCATCTTATAAAAGGGTAACAACAACAATATCTCAAACTCTTGTCTGTAACTACTATTAAAATAAATGAATAAACAGATGAATAAAAACACATTCTCTTGACTCTGTTCTAAATCACACTCAGTTTCAATTCCTCTGTGATTCGGTTCTACTATACTATACTAACTGAACATTTCTGTAGCTACATATTCTGTCACATACAATTCAGCATTTTATTAATTTTTCAAACCATTGAATTGCAACTTCTTAAGGACATTATCACCTCTATATCATTCTATCATTGGACCCAGAAGATACATGTTGTGGATCATCAAGACTCACACTTACAGATTTACGTCATGATTTACGTCATGCATTCTTTTATTGTGAAAACACTGTTAAATAAAACCAATTTGCTATAATGAACATCAGTAAAGGATGGTAAAATATAGGAGATGTGCAAATGTGGAAATGCACTTAAATAAAACACATGACTAACTGCCTTTTTTCATCAAAACACTGTTTCTGAAAGACTAGATTTTTATTTTGTATTACATCATTTTTGTCTTTTACATAGTTTTCACCTTGTTGCCTCTTTTTTGAACACCATTTTAGATTTTAGTGATTTTCACATGATCTTTGTCTTTTATGTCATTTTCTCTTTGTTGCGTTTTTTTATGGCATCTTTGTCTTTTTGCATTTTTCACACCATTTTTTTCTTTCACATCATTTTCATCTTGTTATATTTTTTTTCCAACTGACATCTCTTCTCTGCACAGTTCATATGGTTTTATTGAGTCAACATTTTGCAAAATGCATTCACATATTTTTTTTTATATGCTGTTGCTCATAAAGTTGGAATAATTTAGTTTTCAGACACGTTCCTCTTTTTATTCCTATTTCTACACATCAGTAATCACCTTTGATGTGGTGCAGTGATTAAATACTCAGTCCCAGCTACACTTTATCTGTCAGGAGTAATTCACATTGTCACAATCATTTCATGAGAAGAGTTAAAGATATTTTACTCCAACTTTATGGGCGATAGTGTATTTTACTGTAACAATTAGCGGCCAGATAAAAACAGCTCCATAATCCATTTTAGGTTTGGGAAAAGGCAGTATTATATCATTTTATAAGTCATACACATAATCCTACACTGTATGATATTGTAATTTTGATCTAAATGTGAAATTAGAATTATCTAAAAGAATGGACAGAATTTGATGTATAGATAATGAAAGATAAGTGACAACAACAACATGGTGTTTTCATTGTGTTTAATGAAACACATGTGATTAAATCATGTTTTTGTAAGGTATCTGTGTGTTGTGCTTCTGGATTAAATGTGTTTGACCAGGTAAGGTCAGGGAGAGACACAAATCCCCTCAGCAGGACACCTGGGCTTCTGCAACACCAATGATCTCCCTCTCTCTTTTACTTTACACATTCACGTCATTAACTAGGAGTGTGTTTTTGAATAAATTATTAACTCCTCAGTTGCAGGTTCTCATATGTGACGGCCTCAAGTGCTGAACTGGACTCTTAGTTAACACTGTTTGAAGAGCAGCGCAAACACATCACACAACACTCAATTAGGGATGATAAGAATCCAATTATCAAAACCTCTTTTGTTCTGATGGTCTCCACTGTTTGTGAGACCTCATAGTCAACTCGCTCACATGAACGTTTGGATATTTCTCTGACGCTTGTATGCTAATATTTGAAATTCCACTCCTGGGTGTTGCTTTCTCAAATGCCAGCTATAAAATTGAGAATAATCTTAATGAAGTTCAGTGGGTGAGTTGTTATATTAGGTGAGTGTTGGACTTTTGTCTGCAGACTGATCAGCCTTCACACTGGCTGCATATCTGATTCACAGCCTGCATTTACCAATCAAAAAACACAGCAGGGTGCCCACCTGATAACACAAGTATCTGCTCATGTTTGAGTGCAGAGCCAAGCTATATAGCCTGAGTATTTTTAGCAGTGAAGACTCAGGGATCCCAGGACCTCTCCCTGTGATAAGCAGTGGTCAAAGTCCACCAGCTAGCAAACAGGGAGCACACAAACACACATGCAGAGCCAGAGTTTAATAAACTGATACAAGGGGCTTCGCTAAAGTGTGATGTGGCAGGCAGAGGAGAAGCTGTTTGTTTGTACGTGAAGGGGTAAACTCGAGGTAAGATTAAGGTTAGGTAAAGGTGAGGTGACATCATCACAACAATGGATGCTGATGTCCATTAAGAGTTCAGTCAGAGTTCATATAGAGGGTTAAAGGTTCAATACGTAAGATTCATGTGTGCTTTTACCTGAAGTTTGTGTTTGAGTCTGTTTGTGCACCATAAAGTAAGTTTACCAAATTAGTCAGGCTTATTTCAGTTTACTTATTAGTTGATTCAGCTCCATTATGCAAATTCAGCTCATTTTGGGGTGTGATTTAAAGGCACACAGCATAATTTAAGACACCTCCAACTCCCACCACAGAATATGATGTAAGCTGCATGTAAGGCAAGGTGCCATCTGGATATTGTCATATATTGTCACACCTATGTTTATACTTTCTATACCTCTCATGTCCCATCTACACTAACTTGAAACAAATAATACATGAAACATCCAATACAAGTCATATTTATGTTATAAAAGCCAAGTGATCTCTGTGTGTGTGCGTGCTAGTGTTGTAGTCAAGACCAGCTCGACCGAGACCAAGACACTGCTGAGACCAGAGGGTATTGAGACCAAGACAAGACCGAGACCAAATGAGTTCTGACTCAAGACCAGTCTTGGTCTCAAAACCTGTCTCAAGAACTACATCACTAGTGGACTGTGGAGGGCCAGCATTTTCTGTTGAGAAAATCTATACAATGAAACATGTTTTTAAATAGATGCATTTGACTGGTTGCATTGGAAGAGGGCGCCTAATAAACAATGTTACTAATCTGTTATGATTCAGTTCTTTTACAAATTCCATCGAGACTGCTATGTCCAAGACCATGATGAGACAGAGACCAAAGAGAGTCAAGACCAAGACAAGACCCAGACCACAAAAAAATGGTCTCAGCTCTTCCACCTCTCAGCTAGATGTTTGTGTGTTCAGTTCCCAGTCCCAGTCATTTACCTATTCTCTCCACACTGTACAGGATTCCTCCACATCCTCCAGTTTCCCCCTGCCATCAACAACAGGTAGACAACCTGTTGTTGATGGCAGGGAGAAACTGGAGAATTAATCAAATAATATAGATTAATCCTCCTGTCAGTACCCTGGACCACGGTACTGATGAGGATCTGGAGTTGATTCCTGAGCACCTTCAGTGGCAGCTCTTAATGTACTTATGCTATCAACGATGGGGCCTTTGAGTATAAGAATAAAATACAGAGACCAAATCTCCCTATGGGAATAATAAAGTGGAAATAGCGCAGCTACACTATGTGTACAGGAAAATGTAGACTTAAATTTACCTCATGTACATACTGAAATAATTTGGTAATTGATGCAATAAAAAGTCATCCCATAATAGCCTAAGTTTCCAAAACCCAGAGAAAGCTAGAGGAAAACGTATACTTTAGTTGTAACTTTGAAAGAGTTGAGAAAATAGTGATTCACCCTGTTTGTGTTGATTGTCGTTATGATCTTTTGGGCAGATCACACAGCCCTACAGAGGAGTCAAAGCACTGATAAGGTTAAATAAATGAAATAAGAGTTGTCTACATATTGCTGAACTGCATCAAAAATTCATTCCTGTTGGCAGTCAAAGCCTGGCTCATCCCTCTTTAAACAGTGTGAGAGAAAACAAAAATACTATGAGGAAGCCAGAGGAGAAAGGTGCCTCAATCCAGGGACTGTCATAGAACACATGTCCGATAACAGCAGGAATATTTCTGTTTGGACAGCGAGGGGAGGGTGGTGAAGCAGAAAAGTTTAAGGAATATGTTAAGTCTGTAAAAGGACAGAGAAAGAGAGAGAGGGGGCAGCTAGAGAGGAGCAGGAGGGAGATGCCACCAGACAGGAGGAGCAGTTGAAAACAAAAGAGGCTCCACACTCTGCTCCGTCTTATCTGTCTGAGGGTCTTATCCACCGCTGGCTCTGTTAGTGTAACCCCATTCCCTCCTTCCACCTCATCCCTCCATCTCCAACTCCCCCTCCCTTCCATCCACAGCCTGTGGTGGACCCCGTTATCAGGCCAGGGCTGACGTCAGGGGGCCCGCTGGTGCTGGGGGGCCGGAGACGGAGGCTGATAGCGCGGCAGAGGCTGCCTCCGCACAGGCTGTGGGAACCGCGGACCCAGCCCACCTCGACCCGGTGGCCTTGCACGTCCACCACATGTACACACACGAAAAACATGCACCGAGGTGAGGATGAATGAATGATGATAAATGTACAGTAGTACTTTAAATCATTTGATGTACAACTTTATCCAAATACTAAGTAATTATCATATTCAACTATTTTTCAGATTAAAGTTAATAATTAATCAATTTCCTGTGAGAAAGTAAAGAGTGTAAAAACATTATTTTATGTCAAATCCCAAAGTCTCCTACTTGTTGAAGTAAATAAATTCTTTAAAAACCCTCTTGGATTGGGTAGACAATGCATTATCACAATTTCCTTAGAGATATGTGAGATATGTGGTTCTCAGAGGACAGTGAGAAAAATTAAATATAAGCTCAACTTTAAACAAAAATGCAACATACATATAAATGCAGCACATGAATGCAAAAACATCACATATACAAAACACAGATGGGGACCATATTACCACAAAATTATATGTTTTACTTTGTATTCAGAAATAATCCTAACCCTTGCATCAAAACACACAAGATAAATAAAAGATAAATGACCTGATGTTTGATTAACGCCAAAATGGAAAAGTGAAGCTAAAATATTAGCTACACCTATGTCAAGGCAAGGAATCTACACAATGGTCAATATGTAAAGTTTTCAATAAAATATTTGACCATCCTACCTTTCTGATCTCTGCAAAATCAATCAAAATCTTCACTGATTATATTTTCTACAGCCTGTAAACAGAGTCCAGAGGTGGTACAGAGGTCTGGTTTCCTCTCACGCCACTTGAATTACAATATACTGGACGGTAACTATGGAATCTACATCCAGTGACACCAAAACATTGTGTACTGAAGTTGTAAGTATTTTTTTTATGACAATACTAACAGAAGTTTGTAAATGCAGCACATTTACTTGAAACTCAGTATTTTCACAGTGTCATATTTGTATTTTTCACTTAAATAAAAGACTTGAGTACTTCACCCTTTAAGCAACCTTTTATTTATTGGATATGACTAATTGTCACTGCTTGTGCATGTTCATATATGGTTTGTGAGCTGCTTTTTTCCTTTTAAAGACTCAATCACAGCAGATATAAACTGCACCCTTAATGAACTGCTGCTTATCAAAATTCCCAGATGCCCAAAATCTCAGTTTTGGGAACCTCTTGTCCTTTTCTATAAAAATAGCATGTCTGTAATGTTTAATGCATGTCCCAAGGTACTAACATTACTTTAATTTGTTATCTCCCATCATTTTCACTTCAGTCTTTCAGCAGTGATAGACCTCTACTGAGCAAAAAAGTACAAAAGTTCATAGAATCACTTTATGCATCATGAGTTAAGTACCTTGACTTCACTCTCATAGTTACAAATCAGTTCCCTGAGCACACACTCAGCCTGATAATACTGTATATCAGATATTATGTGGATAAGGGAGCATAACTTTTTATGGCACATATTAACCTATGTGTCTCCATAATAATAATAATAATAATAAAAACTGATTATGATGTAAGCACTAGACATAAATTCTGTAACAGGAAAATGAGCAAATTAATTGCCTGAGACTAGGTTAAGGAGGCACTTAGCCCTGACCGGTGGAATGGCTATTGTCATGCCAGTAATGTGCAAAAAAAAAAAAAAGTGTGCAGTAAGTGTGTGTGTGTGCAAGTGTGTTTTTACAGGTCAGCAGGTGCAAGGTTGATCTGTGGGGAGTGTGGAGGGCTGCAGCAGATGATGTTGGCAACTTTCACATCATTAGTTGCAGGTGCAGAACTTCCAAAGCCTGCAGGCACTCACACTCACACACAACCTAAACCATCTTAATTATCACCACTCGACATCAGTATATTCACCAGTTTCTAAACTCTGGTTTGACTCGGTAAGGCTGCGATGGGAGTAAATCAAGTCGTCAATCTGCCAGTTACGCACATATATATTTCCACATCTTCCTCTGTGCGTCTCAGATGTTTTCGGAGATGGATCTGTCGGATGGGGAGTGGAGACACACTTATCAGTGAGTTGTCCTCGATAAGGCGAAGAAGATTTGTAACCGTTGCAGTCGGTCAGTCTCAGTTTTGTGTGTTTGTGTGTTTCTGTTGCTGTGTCTTACTTTGACCTCTTCGCCGGCCAAGTAGGAGGAAGAAAAGAATGGCCTTGACAGAGCAAGAGGAGGGGTGAGAGGTAAAACTGAGTGAAAGAAAGAGGCCGTTGTTTCTTATTTCTTCTCCTCCACCTCTCGCTGTCATTTTCTCTCACTCTCTCTGTCAAACACACACTCCCTAAATTTTACTGGTGGCTGCTGTGTCCTTGGGTATAAATAATCATAAGAGACTGGGAGTGTAGCTGAGAAGCAGAGCAATGGGAAAATAAAAGTGAATTTACACTGAACTGCACTCTGATGAATGCTGGAGAGGATAAAATACAACTCTGGATGTTCCCAAACACTGAGTCATGACCCTTAGGTGGGTCACAAAATGAATATCCAGTTTGTGAGATGAGGAATGTGAGCCTATTAATTCTGTTGTTTTGGAACAGTATATGTCTGTTTCCAACAACTTTAAACATTACAATATTAGTTATGAACACGTTTAAAGAAATAAATTATTGTAATTCTTATAATATTGTTTTATATAAAATATATGAGTCAAAAATGGCAATAAAAGCACAGTGACAAACAGGAATATCATGTAATTTTTTTGCAATATATTGTGATTTGTTTTCGTGTGTACATAGGTCAAATTAACAGGAAATTGCACATTTTAGACATAAATGAGGATTATTTAAACTGTTATTCTTCAATGTATGCAAAAACTGAAATAAAGAAACAAAATATAAGAAAACATCTATAGTTGAAAGAACAAAAAAAGAAACACTGGCAAATACTCTGTAACTGTGATTTACATAGAAATCTGGCAAAGTTGGAGTTTAATGCGGTAATGTCGAATTCTATGTGATAATGTCTGATTTACTGTCTGTATGAGCTGAATTAAATCATAATTCAACAAATACAACACATATAAAAGTAGGTCACACAAACATGAATGATTATCATGTAACTCCATTACATGACCTCAACATATATTTGGATGAGAGTTTGTTTTTTATGACATATTTCTTTAAAGAGCGAAACATACACATATTTATCATAGTTCCCATGTCTCTGTGGTGTGTGTCCACTACTGTCGGACGTTTTTTATTGATTAAATCACTAATCAGTAATATTAAAATGTAAGGTAGTATCACTATTACAGTATTACAATTGATATACGGATGGTTTTAGAACTTTATTTGATGAACTAACCCCTAAACATCCAGTTCAAGATAATATTTTGTAGGCCTTTCAATGTTACATTAAGGCAGTAAAAAAAAAAAATCAAGATGTTCACACTTTATGCATAATTTAGCCTTCATACAATTAACTTAAAGCTTGTAGAGAACTGGAATGCAGTTTTTTGTTTTTTTTTTTTTTAAAAAGTAGGTGCCCAGAAAAGATTGGATTCAACTATGAACATCTAAACATTTTGATATGCACTGTTTGAGTAAAATTATAAATTGTTTAATGTAATGTCATTGGGATCTGATTTCCTTAATATATGATTTTATTTTAATCAACATCAATATTTTCATATTAAAAAATAAAACAGAAAAGGTAAATTTACAGTTTTTCATACATTTTCCAGGTATTGTATCTCAACTTCTAAGTATAAAATCATTTATGTATGCAACATTATTTTTTCTTTCTGATGTTATATTGTATTTGGATTAGTTTCTGTGATTTTATGTGATTGTTTATTGCATTTAAAAGGAGGTATTTTAGGCTTCTCTCATCTTCTGCATAAACTTTTTGTCATATTTTTAGCATCTTACTGTATATGATGTGCAACTGAACTAAAGTAACTTACAGTTACTAGTCCAAAGGTGATTACAGAGTACTAGCATATTATCTTGGGTCAGTAAGTAAAGTAAGATATAACATCAATTCTGTTCATTTCTTTTGGCAGATATCTGGACAACACAGCAAAAGCCATTGGGACAAATTTGCAACACTGTCAAGTGTAGGATGGTGCACATGGAGTTATTTGGCAGCCAGTAATTCAATTATGAGTGTTGTTTTTGACTGGTTTCCTTGTCTGAATTTGTGTTGCTTCTCATCTGATTAAACAACTGCTTGACACATTTGTTAGAATCTTAAATAATAAAAACATTGTTTCATTTTTATAGGAGCAGATCTACAGAGGTGGTGTAGGCTGCTACAACACCAAAGTGTAATTAAATCTCTCTACAATTTTTCTGTTACATCTGTTCTGTCATTCATCAAAAACACTATAGTGTAATATAAACATGTGACAAATTAAAGGAAAAAAACTGTCAAATATTTCATTATATTTTAGCAATGACTTCTGTGAATACAACTCCTATAGGTGTCACTGGTCTCTACAAGCAAAATGCTTCCAGAATAAAAGTTGTGAATAAAGAAATAAAGATGAATGATTAGAATTACATCAAAACGCTGGTTGACTGTAGTTTCCAAGATTCAGTTTTGGGTCGAAATGTGAAGTTCTGAGAATGAATGAGAAAATAGATTTTACTCAACAGGAAGCTACAGATCTAATTCAAAATATTGTCTGTACATTACACTACATTTACTTATTTCTGGTGTAAGAATTATAAATCTATTGCATAAATGTACATAAATAGATGTACACATTGAAATACGTTGAAAATGCACTTGTTTCCCAGCTAATCTTATTAAAGTATATAAGATTTAGCACATTTAATCTCTGAGGGAGATCATTTCTATAAATAAATACATAAATTAAAAAAAAAAAAAATAGACCAGTGATATTCTCTCATTTGGAGTTCTGTTCCAACTCTCCCATAGGTGCTCAGCTGTGTTGGTGAATGTGAAGGTCACAACATATGGTCACATGACTTTCATATTCATCAAATCACCCAGTGGCCCCTGATGCCCTGTGAATGTGGGTGTTGTCATCATGGAAGATGTCACTCCAATCAGCTTTTTCCTTTAATTCCCCACCCGTTCCAGTATTAAGTCATCAAGTTTTGCAGAAAGTGAGCGCTGTTGGCACGCCTCCTCATGTGCACGTAATCACCCTTTAAAGTAGATGATCCCCTCCTTTCCTCTCTTGGTAGTCTGCCATGCTGTCGGTCTCAGTGCCCCCCTCTCTGCCCTCGGCGTGACATGATAAGCGTGGGGCCTCATTAGTCTCTTTAATTGGTCCAGAGCAGTTATAGTGAGCCAGTCAACGGTCTGGCCAAAAGCCAGGCTAAAGTAAACCGACCCAATGGAAACACTGAACAGGCCATCCAACAGATCAGAGCATCAGGCCCGACAAAGACAGCATCGAAAACCAATTACAATAGCAGCGTCTTTTCTTAAAGTAATGCTAAATTTCGCATTTCTATTTTAAGAGCTGTAACCTTAAATGAACAACTTTAGTACTTATAATATTCTTGAACTTTTCTAGACCTGCAATCGGTACAAATTGTTATATCCTTCAAATCGCAGAAGGAATCCATTTCTAAACACATCTACTCCCTTCATTTGACAGCTTGTTGGCTTGCTCTTATGCTCACAAAACTTTGACCGGTCCACTAAATCATTAGAAACACTGATTCATCAGTTGTTCAAAAGATTTTTGTCTGACTGTGATGGATCCAATGCAGAAAAACATCTTAGCTTACCCTGTGACCGTATGCAAGTTTGTTTAGTCTTGTCATATATGCTCAATATTTATGTAGATGTTCAATATTGAGGTAAATATTACAATGCAATTTTAATTTAGTTCCATATGTCATTTGTATGAATGCCTGTCAATGCAAATCCTTTTTTTTTTTAACCCAGGGTTATCTAGTTTTACATATTTTGCTTTTCTACTATTACGACTGTGTGTTACTATATGCACAAATATGCATGTGAGTTATATGGTAAGTCTGTGTGTGTGTGACATGGCGTCTATAGCTTGTGGAGAATCCATCAAAGCTTATCATTATAAGTAAACATGACAGAGTGGACAAAATGTCTTGTGCGCCGCCAGACCTGCTATCTAACCACAAGCCATATCTGTGATGATGGACTGATGTGGCGCTGGCTTGGACTAACCAGAGTCTGAGTGTGAGAGTGGGAGTGTACGCAGACAATGTACACACAAGGACACACACACATCAAAAGGCATACACATGTAGACACTCAGACACAGTAAGCACACACTCATGTTACCTTTAACATGGCCCTTTTGAAATACTACCTTTAGCGTACATGAAAAGTTGACTTATCTCACAATCACAAATGGGCAGACACAGTCATAATTCATAAAGGTATTTATAGCTGTTATTTATTGGCCAGTGTTTGCTGTGGCTCATAGTTTCAGCTATGGGTCGTGCCAAGGCTGGAGTTTTTCTTTTGAGAAGTAACCGTTACTGTATATGACGAGTCTCTTTTAACAGCAGATGAGATCAGAGGAGAGTTAAGGACTGCTGCGCGAGGATTTATTAGCAATGTTAGCTGATACTTTATGATTTGTGTTCATTGTGAAGTATCAGGATAGAGGTCTCTGTGGGCATGAGTTGCAATATGTCAAGCTTTA
Organism: Apogon hyalosoma; assembly: GCA_037367295.1. Lineage (NCBI taxonomy): Eukaryota > Metazoa > Chordata > Actinopteri > Kurtiformes > Apogonidae > Apogon > Apogon hyalosoma. The sequence goes on from JAPQRP010000018.1 coordinate 21,945,223, forward strand.
TTGTCAAAAGTCAGAAAATGGTTTTGAGCTTTTTTGCATTTGCCCAAGGTGAGGTTTCTTAGCATGTGCATGTGTGTGTTTAGGTCAGTGTGTGTGTGTGTGTGTGTGTGTGTGTGTGTGTGTGTGTGTGTGTGTGTGCATGTTCCTTTACTTGTTACAACACCTCTGATAAGCAAGGTAAACAACCATGCACTGTTTGCTCCCCTACCGTGATCATGTGACCAAAAAACACTGATGAAAGGGTGTGTGTGTCTATGCATGTAAAGGTGGTATTTTGCTTATGTCCATCTCTAACACTGGCATGAGGTGTAGCTCCTGCACCACCCTGAACATTAGGGTTTAAGGAGGAAAACTCCGGTGCTGATAACCTCTCGTCTGCTTGTTCGGTGTGGGTCAAAGGTCGTGGGCTGCAGTGGCTCAGCTGACCTGGCAGATTGACAGTAGGTGTAGTGGCACTGGATGGTATACAGTACAGAACTGGTTCAGGTCCGGACTGGTGTGTGTGTGTGTGTGTGTGTGTGTGTGTGTGTGTGTGTGTGTGTGTGTGTGTGAGTGTGTGTGTGTGTGTGTGT
>JAPQRP010000018.1:21945894-21956415 GCA_037367295.1 Apogon hyalosoma
GTGTGTGTGTGTGTGTGTGTGTGTGTGTGTGTGCGTGTGTGTGTGTGTGTGTGTGTGTGTGTGTGTGTGTGGGTGTGCGTGCGTGCGTGCGTGCGTGCGTGCGTGCGTGCGTGCGTGTGTGTGTGTGTGTGTGTCGGGGGTCATTAACCTCATGCTAACCTAGAAGGTGGTCTTTGACTCAGCCTGGTCTCTCCTGGACCACCAATGCAGAAAATATCCCCATCATCCTGTCACCCTTAGACCAGATTCCCACTCCCACAGCAAACCACAGACCACTACGACAGCACTGAGATGACCCTGTACTTGTGAATCCAAACTGATATGTGGTTTCCTCCAACTGCTTGTTCATTTTTAGTGATTGTATTGTAATTTTGTGCTTCAAAACTTTCATTAATTTCATTCATAAAACAAAAGATATGGTCAATTTTAAATCATCAGTGCATCAGGAGACACTAAAAGGTGAAAATAGAAATAAAAATAAAGAAATAAATGAAAATGCAAGAGTAAGAATAAGAATATTGTTGCAGTTTATCTTAAAAAATTTGAATTAAATTATTTAATACTGATTATTAAAGGGTGAAATGGACCTTTTTAGTACAAATATTTTCCCAAAAAAGATTAAAGTGCACAACTATAATCTTAATTTATTTTAATTAAATTTATCAGTGATACTGAAATTGACAAAGATAAGCAAAAAAATATCTTCAATATCAATTTTTTAGTTAGGGCATCGGCCCATTAAAACATTACTTTTACTATCACTGTGTGTTGTGTCTTATTGTTTTCTGCATATTTATGGTATTTAACTAAACTGTTTCCATCTTATAATTTAATCATGCTTTTAGATGTAAAGCACTTCGGTCTTCTTCATGTTGTTGTAAAGTGCTATATAAACATTGATCGATTGATTGATTGATTTTACTGATACAACTTTTAGTTTTAATCTATGGGTTAGACCATTTGACAATGAAAATGATCTCAGTCAGCTTTAATATAAAACTCATATTACCCAAAGCAGAATGACAAAACTATTACATATTAGGTTTTATTATAATAAAATCTCCTTGTTCACCTCACTCTGTTTCTTTCCTTGTGTGAACCCCTCAGTGTAAATCTTGTATCTGTCAGAGCTGTTGAGGTTGGTAAGTGGACTCTCAGTCTCAATAGGATTTTTTTTAAACATTTGCCTCTGTCTTAAGGATTTCTTATCCTAATAGACTTCTTACGCAGCATTTTGTCAGTCTTGTTATGTCTTTTTATAAACATGCAGGGACAGAAAATTCTGATGGAAAGCTGTTCTGACATACAAATAGATATTTTCAAGTATTAGCTCATCATAAAGAATCTAGACTCTCATTTCTGTAATCAGTTATCATGTGTGTGACATATCCTTTTGCAGTGTTTAGGTTTTGCGGCTTCTTGCTGCTTCAATGTACCTGAAGTTATCAGCGGCTGTAGTCTAAGCTTCAAGTGTGTGACGTCTGACCGAAATGATTCCAAATCTCTCCAAGGCCCATCCTGGGTCAGGACTTTATGACTTCAACAGCTATTTGAGTCTGAAAAGATAAAATATCAGCTTTATTTGTACCAGCTGAGCCAAACAAAGGACTGAACAAAATTACAAAACATTATTTCCAGTCTCTCCTCGAAAAGTTTCATTTCAACAATAGAGGATGTGGTAGTAAAAGAAACTAAAAACGTATGCACATGTGCTTGTCTTTTCTCTGCTCTTTGTAGTTTTCTAAAACACACACATAAATAGAAACTACAATGCTACCACGCTGTTTGTGCCCCCCGACCGGACACTACCATAAAAAACTAATATCAGAGTCTGGAATAAGTGTATAAGTTGTACACAGAGCTTATACGACAAGGAGGCCAGGGTCCTATGATGCTTATACCCACTGTAGCTTTGTCTGTGAGTCACATCTTGAAAACATTACTCAAGAGTCAAAAGTTTACAGAACTCATCTTTAGGTTTTTATTAAATGTCGCTTGTTGAATGTTCTTTCAAACTAGGCTCCTACATCTGTGTTTAAAGACGTCCCTCTGATTTAAAGAAGGTTGAAATTCAGGAAAACTTTTGGAAATGAGGAACAGGGGAAGCGATAGACAAATGTTCACGTCTGTCCTGATACAGTGTCACATGAAGGTTTTGATGGCCCTGTAGGCAGGCCACGATACCCAGAACCACAGTGGGTTACTGCCAACACAAACCCAGCTCCCAGCTAAACAGTGCCCCACAATCCTTTGCTCCAAACAGGGCAGGGTGGGGGCTAAGAGGTTGATGAAAGTCTGAACAGGCCGGAGGAGGGACACACCGGCGCCATGGCGATCCCTAAGACAACTTATCTCTCCTCTTACAATGATAGTGCCTGTCAAAATAACTGCCAAGATACATAGCCAGCCAGGAACTGGTTAACTCATGCGCTGTCCAATCAGAGGGCCTGCTGCAGGGGTCTCTGTCTTTCTCTGCCTCAGAGGGCTCTCCAGGGCCCAAGTTCCACAAACACACATTATCTCTGTCTCAGTGCTCACTATCTCAAAGTTTAAATAGGTCTTAAATATATGAGAGCTCAAAGTAAAAGGCTTTATAGTGACTTAACATGTGAAGTTTAACATGCAGTGAATGCAGTTTCAGTGGTGTCATTTAGTGTTAGTGTTATTGCACTCATGCCTTCTTCCTTCCCTAGCCTGATGTATAGCTTTTTTCCACCCTAGATAACTCTTCAGTGCGTACTGTGTGTGGCCCTTAATCTTCAGAATTTGTAAGATGTCTATTTTATCTGTGTTTTCAGTAAAGTAAACCTTAATTAACTGCAATAAAATATGTAAACTCACCAAAAACCTAGCTTTAACAAAGGATAAAGAAACTACATTTTCCTTCCTATTTAAGTTAGAATTAATTGCTTCACCCTAGACTTATTGATGAAAGGCTAGTTTAATTGTTTTCTTTTATTTTTAGAGTAGTTTATAGTGTTTAGGTGATGTGCACTGTGGCGTGCCCTCCTTCACGTTGTTCATCTCACTATATAGGAAATGTATTGTAAAATGTCTCCCCCTAGCGTTGTAATTGGTCGATTTTCTTGACCCTTTTTTCCCTACATTTGTATTTTCCTTATCTTTATTTCTATCTTCACCTTTTTATGCTGTTCATCATCACCAAGACTTTTTTTCCCCCCTTTCTAGTTGTGTTTATTTTAACCTTTCAGCTGTACTCAGTCCTTGTCATTAAGTGTCTCACGATGCACTGGTGTTTTAAAATTGACCATTCATCATTTGTATTATGAATGGAATTATTCAAGTAAAGGTTGGCGGGAAAAAATTATATAACATTATAAAATTAAATGGTTTATATGTTATATGATTGAGTTAAATGACACATTTCTCCTAGTAACACCTGGTGTACCTCAATATGGTATTCAGTTAAAGAGCTACATCACCTATAATAACCTATAATAATAAACTACAGGTCAGGGGTGTCAAACATATGGCTGTTGGGCCAAAACAGTCCATTAAAGTGTTCAATCCAGCCCATGGGATGAATTTGTGGAATTCAAAAATTACACTGATGACATTAACCATCAAGGGTGTCAAAATAATTTTAGTTCAGGGGCCTAATATATGGAACCAGCAAAATACAGTTATAATAACCTATAAATAATGACAACTCTAAATTTTTTGTTTAAGTTTTTTGTTTTAGTTTTATAAAAAGGAAACTGACATAAAGATGTTTATATTTACAAAGTATCCTCTCACAAAGAATGTGACTAGTCCAAACAAATATGTACAATATGAAATGTCTTAAGAGAAGTGGAATTTTAACAATATTGCTTGATACTAAATGTTTTGTGTCTTTGTGTGTAGATCCACTGTGATCTGTAAGTTGTAATGTACATGTGTAAATGATAAGCTGAGGCATAATATTGTTAAAATTGCACTTACTTTCCTAAGAAAATTCAGGCTGTTCATGGATATTCACATTTTAAAAAAGGCTTTTTAAAAGGATACTTTTTAGATGTAACATTTACATAATGTAAAGTTCCTTTTCTGACTGCTATTATTTTGCTGGTTTGTCCTACTTGAGATCATACTGGGCTGTATGTGGAGCCTGAACTAAAATGTGTTTTGACACACTTGCCGTAAATACACACCCCGTTCATTTGGTCGAATTAGAAACAGAAGAAAAATGTGTTCCCTGACCGGGAATCGAACCCGGGCCGCGGCGGTGAGAGCGCCGAATCCTAACCACTAGACCACCAGGGAAAGCCATAACAACAGCTAAGTCAAAATTTGTTTTAACTAAACCAGCCAATTTATATTTGGTTGTTTATTTATTCAGACAGCCACCGTATGGACGAAAATAAAACACTCTAACACTGGTAATCTTGGCTAATTTCTACCAACACGATCATATCTTGAGTATCACATGTAGCCTCAACGGCACAGCTTCTCCTGGGCTCAGTACTGAAGTGATCCACGTGTATTTCCGCCACCAGGGGGCGTAGTGAAGGGAGAGGCTTCATTTTGATTATAACGCTGCCCAGTGGATGGATGATGCACACAAGGTATGAAAGCATTTTACCTGCTTTTGTGTAGAATTCACATATAAATACGTTACGTGTGTATTTCATTGTTGTGTAAAGTCCGTTCTGGGGACTCCTTTAAAGCCTCCTTTTAAGGTAACGGGCTATCGTCCAAAGGCTGCGGGGTGTTAAATATGCTTACTATCTCCACCAGGTGGCTATTGTCTTGTAAACAAAGTAGCTAGCTAGCGCTGTTAGCAGCAGTACTGCCCTGAGCTGTCAGGACAGCTGAAAGACTGGACCTTGTTCAGTGTGTTTGCTTGGACTTGCCGGGGGCAGAGGCGGGTGTAAGATTAGCACAAGTGGAGAGCTGTGTTTTCCTGAATGTGTAAATGAAGAAGAGGCTGGCCGCTGGGTTGTTGACTGGCTGATGGAGGAATTCCCACTCACCAGGGTTCGACGTACGGGAAAATGTAGCTAGCGTAAGGTGAGGGCTAACATTTCTCTTTTAGTTTTGCTTTTGCTCTGCCCCGGGTGTATTTGCTATTATATAACACCGTCGGTCCAGACGTGCATGAGCCACTGCTGCTGTGTGTTTTTCAGGGTGTGTGAAATAAGGTAGCTGCTCTGACTGAGTGTTTACATCAGATTTCCATAGTCGCTGCTAATCTATTAGAGACACCGTCGGGTTGTAGCATAATTACATAATAAAACGCGGGTTAACCGTGTTAAAAAGCAGCAGATGTGTCTTTCCTGTGCAGCAGAAGTGCATTTTCCATCCTGCTGGTCAGCCATTGTTAGCTGAGTGGGCTGACATGATTATTATAGGATGCTTTCATCGCCCTCCACTTAGGCTGATGAGGCTCCCCCATCCGTTATAAGGCTTATTCAGACTATTGAGTGTCGTTGACTGAAACACCTTGTGTGTGTCTGCTAATCCCCTGCTCCTTTGCTCTGCAGGGGGAGAAAGAAGAGTGTTCGTACGGTGTGAGAGGAGGTGATCATCCCAAAGTTGTGTCTGCTGGTTTGGACACAAACTGGGAGTGTGTGGATGTTTGTATGGGTGTGTTTGATTGAGTGCAGATTTAGCAGCCTGGCCTGATGGAGAAGAGAGACAGGAAGCCGGGATATTTTGCCAGGTAAGTGACCCTGAGAGTCTATGTTTGTTTTTAATGCTGTTCATGATGTGCTGTAAATGTTTATTTTATGACCAGTGACCTTTATCTCATTTTTATAAAGATGTTTTCTTTGCTTGTAACCTGGCCCAACCTTGGTTTTCCAATGATGAAACAATTCAATACTCAAAGTTTATAATCATTTGTACAGCTCCATCACACAGTCACTGCACTGCACTCTGCAACCGTACAAGAGTCCATAGTTTCACTGAAGGAAATACGATATGAAACATTATTATATTTGTTTTTATTTAATTGCAAGCCTAAACTACAGTCTAGTCTGCTAGACGAGAAATGCTAAATTCACCAATATATCAGCTCAAATTACCAGAGTTCCCATTATCTGGTACTCCGGTATACAATGTGGATCAATTTAATAGTCTGCAATTATTTACAATAATTGATACCATATGTTGATTTGGTACACAAGAAAGGAAATGTTTTCCTAGCCTTCACGTGTCACCAGAATGATCTGCTGTGCTTCTGTCTTAAGAAATATACATAAAAATCATACAGTGGTTAATATGAAGATTGCAATGAGTGAAAAGTTTAGTAGAAATGATAATTGGTAAATTTAGTGGCAGTGGTAAATTTAGCATGTTGTTTCCACTGAAAAAAGCATTTAGAAGATGATAACGATGTGATTCTCACTTAAGTTGGTAATAATCAAGTATGTATGATTTGTTGGTTGAGCTATTCCTAAAGCAGTGTCACGTTTCATTTGTAATGGTTATGGCATTTAGTACTGGGTATCAAAAGGAAAATTATATTTTAGATTACGATATAAATTTTTAATCTTACAAGACTATAATATTATGAATTTATTTAAAGAACTTAACCTGTCTGTTTCAGCAGTTTAAGGTTATGTTTCTGCACCTGAGTATTTTCCCACCCAAAACATTTTACAGCATTAAAAAAATAAGCCTGTTTACCACAGCTTTTGGTTCTTTGTAAGCATTAATGAATGTGTACACACTGTGCTAACACTGAGATCTAATCCTTTGGTATTGAAATTTGTTATCAGAACACAAGACTTTTTTTTTTTATAGTGCTATTGTAAACATTGGAATTCAGTACCATCATTGTTTTAGATATTGTACTTGATTAATTATTTAGCTTTAGAATAATGAATCCTTTTCCTCCTTTGTTATTATGTCTTTTGAAAGAATGGTATTTAGGCTATATACATATATTTAGTCACCTACTTTACGAGCTTTTGTTTGAATGCAAGGTATGTTTTTAAGCAAAAGAATCCCTCTTCAGCTACATTGATGACATACACGTTGTGGCTCAGAAATCAGCCATCAGTATGCATCTGCTAATTATTTATGCCCACTTTGTTTGACTGAATGACAGGTGGTGTTACATTCATTGTCCCTGAGCTGCAGCCTTCTGATACCACCTCATGCGTCACAGTTTTTGCACGCATCGACTGAACAGGGATCATGTTGAATTTTCAGATTGCCTTTTGACTGTGTAGTGAAACATGAGAGCAGGAAATGAGTGGAAAGAGGCTTCGCACAGCCACGGTTCATAGACTAACAAGAAAATCATTGATTTTCAACAGAGAACCCCCTGATCCCCCATCTGACGTCAAACAAACATGCCATGTTCTTCAACAGCTTGATAGACTAATTAATGACGACTGGCAGGTTTTGATTTTAGGGCTTAGAGGATTCATAAACTTGACAAACATTTGCTACTGTGTACTTTGGCTGGAATGTGTCTTAAAAAAAAAAAACCTAAACCCATTGTTTTGACTGTTGTTTTCATTTCATTTCATTTAATCGATGAAGATAATAAGAGAAATATATAATATTGGTAAAACATTTCGCAAGTCTGATGGAGCTAAATGCATCTAGAACAAGAAAGTAGATGTTTGATTTTGTCTGAAACAACAGAGATGATGGATGTTGGTAGAGAATCCAGTGCAGCCTAATGTATATTACTCTTTTGTCTCTTGTTTACTTGTTTGGGTGATGCTACAGTGCTGCAATTTGTCTTGCCATTTTCTAATTTTGCAAATATTACATTATAAAGAGGAATGACATTGTATAAGCCTCACTTCCCAGTCTAATTAGTAGGTAGGCAGAACATTAGAGTTTAATGGGATGTGAGCACTGAGCCAATTTAGGGACCATGTTTTTCTGCAGTGGCATTGTGCAAAGCTGTGGGAGTGGGTGTCAGAACAGTACAAAAAGGGTGTGAGATGATAACTGTTGGCTCACCAAGTCCTCATCTGAAGCTTCATTTTGTCTTTCTGGACAGTGAGAGTGGGACATTTCAGGAAGCTAAATGAGCCTTATCTCTCAACACAGCTACTGCTGTCACATGTACTGGAGCTCGCCTGCTTGCACCATATGCTGACTTTTTCCTGACAAATAGAGCAAAAGTCAATCTGGCGCACAGGCGTTACAGTGGCAATGAAAACTATTAACCCGTTGTGGACTTGTACTGGAACATCAAGTTGTATTGCGTGTGTCCATCTTTACATGTAAAAGAAAGTCCAAGAGACTGATCCAATTTTTATCAAGTCAATTTCCTGATCAAACTAGTTTATATTGTGACACTTCCACCATAAAGTTCAACACAGCGTCTATATATGGTGCACATATGTAAAGTTGTGCGAAGAAAACATTGTCAGTATCGCATAACATCTCTGAAAGGTGAATGAGTAAGATGCAGGAACACTGCTCACCATTGTTACCACAGTCACAGTTTTATGGCACCTGAAAACATTTCAGTTGTCATCTAGTGTTGTCCAGAAGGCAAGAAGGAGTGTGAAATAAAGTAGGTTTTCAAATCTAGAGAGCAGAGTGTTCCTCATGTACTCCATTATCTTAAATAAATGACAACAAAAACACATGAACAATCATTCTTCTTGGTAGTTCTTCTAGGTTCAACTGGACTGAACAATTACCTGGGCAAATAAGAACCTACACAGACATGAACAATCATTCTAACTTTTTTTTGTCATACACCGGTGACAAACAGTACGTCAGAGGGTGGAGATGTGGTGAAAAATCTGAAATGAAAGGAACAGACAGACTGGAAGAATCAAGGAAATACCCCAGAGTGAAACAGACGGTGCAGTTGAGAATGCGTCTGCAAATTCCTGAGTTCAAGACCAGATGTGAGCTGCCTCAGCTTAAGTGGGAGAGTGACCTGTGGGAGAGGCCTGAGCCGTGTCTGTCTGCTGCCTTATCGACCCGCTCCTGCTTCTCCATTAAGCACTTGAACATTTAAGCTCATTTTGCTTGTCTTTTTCCTTTATTCTTCCTTCACTCGGAGCGGCGTAGGGCAATTATGCTCCAATCACCCAAAGCATATGACAGATCAGTTTGGTCTTATCTTTTAACAAACTCATATCCACACTTAAGGCTTCACTGCTCCCAATAGAGTATGCATTATCCTTAAGTGCACTGCTAACTTGATGTTGCACTGCACTGCAATATCACCCCATAATGAACCCCAACAGGGTCTAGAGACGCTATTATATAATTCCCTTAGCTATCAATGATTAATCAGGGGAGAAAGGACAGCCTGACAGGATCGGGCAGCTGACGCAGCAAAGTAAAAAGTAAAAACCCCAGTGCAATAACGCAGAAGCAGCACCTGAACAGAAGGTCACAAATATACCTGAAGTCTAATCTTTCTGTGACGTCAGACTGTAAACAAGTGTGTGCTATCCAGTGTTTGCAGAGTGAGATGTAAATGTGAACCATGGTGTTGCATTTTCATTTTTCTAGCAACATGACTTAATATTTTTTTCAAACTTTACTTTTATTTAAGAGACTTTTAGATACTCAATACCAAAAGAGCTTCAAGTTGTGCTTTCTTATGACAAGACCTAGAATTAAAAGTTTATTGGTGATAAGAAAATAAGTGGGCTGTAGTATTGAAGCTGGTGTTCAATAACCACTCGGCAAATCAGCTAAATTCGTGATTAAATAATTGAAGAAAACAAATGCAGAATACTCAATGAATGTATTGTATTACATTTTATAATTTTACATTATTACACACCAAGAGTCTTATTGGTAACAATTAAAGTCAATATGCTGAAAGTGAGAATTGACATATTACAGTTTAGATGCATACACTGAATATTGATTAGAGCCTTAACAAGGTTGTCATGGTGATATGTGTATACTTTAAGTTGTCAAATGTCATTTATGTAACAAGTCTTCTTCTCTATCCCATCAGACTGAAGAGGCGGAGGCAGCTCAAGCAGAGCCAGTCGGAGAAAAACGAGCAGAATCCGCCAATCATCGCCTTTCCTGACGTCCCCAATGATAGCGACCCGAACAAGAAGACCACCAAGCCAGAACTACAGAGAATAACAGCAAAACCACCTGCAAACTCCGGTAAGACCTGCTTCAGAGCATTTCATCAGAGGTTTACAGGACATGTTAAGACTGTAAAAGCGGAATAGCGTCACTGTTTTCTACTGTTAATTTCAGCATATATGTGGTGGTATAATAGTGTCTGAAGGCGCCACTGTTAAGATGGTCAGTTTTATTAAATGAAAAATACTCTAGTTAACTTACATCAGTGGTTCCCAGCCTTTTTTTAGCTCGTGAGCCCATTTTAACATCACAAATTTCTGGCAACCCCAGACATTCAAAACAGACACTTTTTTTTTTGCTAAAATTAATTTGTTTTTGATCATGTAATAGTTTGCTATACTATTTTGCAAATAAACATCAATATTAGACAACATTTAGTCTATAGTGTATATTTTTATGGACGGAGGCAGAAAAGCCAGGTGTAGATTACTGCACAAAGGGAGAATTTGATTTTCCTTGGTCAGGATATGT
>JAPQRP010000018.1:21956515-21973148 GCA_037367295.1 Apogon hyalosoma
TTGACAGATAAACAGTACCATAGTGCTTCAGTTTCAGCTTCACAGTTTGTCATGTCTTTTATGTATTGTGATTGTCTTGATCAAATCACCATATATTTTTTATTAAGTTTTTTTTTTTTTTTAATTGATTACTAGAAATTTCAGGTGACCCCATTTGAATTCCAGAGAACCCCAGCCCAAAGGTTGAAAAACACTGACTTAAATGCAAATACACCTCTTCTGAATGTAGTGGTTCCATTCAGAATACCTTCACAGTGCAATATGGATGAAAGCTTTAATTTTAATACTCTTGCTAATGCGGCACACCTCCAGCTACATTTCATGCAAAAGTGTTAATGCTTTGTTTTCCAGTTTTTATCAAAGAGAGCTTCCACAGGTCCTTCAAAAGTCTTTAACTCTAGTCCTTTAAAACAAATTTGAGGCTTTCTGCATCTTGTGTTTAAAACTCTCATCTAGTTAATGTTTATGGAAAAGGCTTTAAGTCACAAGTGCAGTCAGAAAAACATAAAGCCAGTGTAAAAAGCCACCGGCAGATGCTTGGTCTGTATTGTGAAGTACTATCATCCCCAGTGCAACATGATCTTCAAAAGGCCTTAAAATCCCAGTAAATGGTTATGCATGGATCCCCTTTTTAAGCCATTTTCAGACTCAGCAGTTTTAAACAGGAAGTTGCATAACCTATATCCAGTACTGTTTTACAGTTCATGCAGATGGTCAGTGCTTACATTAAGTAACAGTGCATATTGTACCAAATCCTTGTGATGATGGCAGTTTCTTTGCTATTACTTTACTATTCAAATATGTCATGAAAGTAAGGTTGAAGATTAAAATAGTTTAAATCTCAGAGGAGAAAATGGTCAGTGTGATTGATATGCATGTTTTTAGCTCACCAGCTAATAGTCCATGAGCTATTGTGAAGGTGCTGTGTCCGTCTTCGTAATCGTCTTCACTAGCTGTCAGAACCTGGCAATCTCGCAAATTCAAGGCACTGATTTTAGATAGAACATGCCAATGAGCTACAGGGCCATTGGTCCTGTCTTTTTTTTTTTTTTTTTTTCCACTAACCTGTTGAGTCCAGTGTGTACAGTCAAAATTCTGCTTCATTGCATGGAATATTTAATATAAGGAGGATTATCTGAGCTGACATCATCTAATCTAATGTAAAATATGGTTCCCTCTAAGCAAGCTCATCATTTAAGCAGTCCATAATAAAGTGCAGTTTTTAGAGGCTACATTATAGCATGCTTTGCTCATTGCATTTTGATACCATCACATTGTGTTAATCTATGGTGTAAATCTTCACAGACTTTTACTTTTTAACAGTCAAGGCTCTGTTTCCCTGCACAAATTTCAGTCGGTTAGTTCCAGTCTTCGCCGAAGTGACAGTGCCGTGTTGTGTTTGATGCAGAATACAGTACAGAGCACACACAGCTGGAGCCTGGCTGTCTAATGCTTAGTCATGCCCTCCGTTTCCATGGAGGAGGCAGCAGTGTAACGACGCAGTTACACAGTGGTTTACTAATGGCTTCTATGTTCTTGGCAAGAAAATAAAGCTGAGTGTGGACTTTGCCTACTACAAGGGTCAGATTGTGTGTATATTTATGATGACTGCTTCAGTGTGTGGGGCTGCGTTTAAAGCCCTGCACAAGAAGCGCTGATACTGAAGTTAACCGCAGTTAACTTCATGAGGATTTTATGTAGCTCAGTATGTTGTTAAGTTGACGTTTTAATTAGTCACATTGTGTCTAAGGGGGTATATTCATTACCCTAGATATGACATTCGTGGTTGTCATCTTTTTTGTCATCTTCATTGTCTTGTTCTTTGTTTTCTAATCCTCCATAGGCTTATTCTTCATCTTTATCTAATTCTCCATCTTTTGTCATTGTCTTCTGGTTCTTCATTGTAGTTGTCTTCTCCTTCCTTGTTTTCGTCTTCTTAATTTTAGTCTTCATGTTCTTATTCTGTGATGGACTACAGTGTAATTTTACCATTTTGCCGTCCTTGCTTTCAATTTTGTTTCAGATGATGGCTGTAAAAGTAACAATGAGGCAAAAAGGGAGAAGAGAAAGCCCCCTGGAACAGTGGAGTTTATTGTAAGTGTTTCTTAAGTATTCCTAAAATTAACAACTCACTGAATTCCGTTACCAGTGCACCATGGGGCGTTTTGAGCTGTGTGCATTGAAAACATCCTCAGGGATGAATTTCACAGAGGAGTGAATTTCTTGTTCCAGGTGGGACCAAATGATTCTCTCAACAGCATCGCACTCAAGTTCAACATCACCCCAAACAAACTGGTGCAGCTGAACAAGCTCTTCTCTCGCAGTGTCTACCCTGGTCAGGTGAGAGCAGCACAGAACAGATAAGTACTTAATAATCACATTATTCAGCTAATTGGCTGAGCAGGAGCTGTGTTTCACCATTACAGAAGCTGTTTGTTCCTGATCTGAGCCAGTCAGATGCAGACGTAAAATCTCAGACTTCATCTGATCCTGCCCTCTCAAATGGTGTGTCTGAGAAAGCGTTGCATGTAAGTAGAACAGATTCTTGGAAGCTGCACAGAGCAGGGTTTTCACAGGAGGAAAATCAAAACAAATGTGCTCCCTGATAAAGTAAACACCATGTCCTCAAGTATCATACATATACAGTATTCATAACTGTATAAGTGACATTTGTAAAACCAGCCTTACTGTTCAGATGTCAGCAGTGAGCAGCAGCTATCTGTGTAAAGAGTCAAGATTCAAATATTCTTTATTGTTAATTCACTAGATGCACAGAACATACAAAGAATTGAGATACTGTTTACCTCTTAATTTACAATCTTTGAGCTCATCATCTCTGACAGCTGTCATTTCTGGCTGTTAACAGATTTTTGTCTCGTACATTTCTATGTTAAAAACATCAGTAGACATTATCAGTTTTTTAAGTTTATTTCCGTAGTGACACATTACACAAACTTCTGACAGTAAAAGTCACCTCTCTGAATGGGTCCATGTTAGTGATGCCAGCTAAAGTAAATGTGCATAAAGAAATGGAAGCACTCTTTTCAAATCAGTTCTGAAATGGAAAACATTAAACTCATGTGATAGATCAGTTGACTGATCAGCTGTTTGCTGTATCTTATATGGCAACGTGTAAGAACATGTCTTCTACAACAGGTAGTGTGAACTGATGAGGAGACTGAGTTATTCCTCTGTCTCATCTATGGAAAAAATACATAACAGTCATCTTGGAAACCAACAACAAAATGCTCTGCTTCTTCTACTCTGTTTATTAGAGCCATGTGTGTCTTTGTCGTCTACATTTCAGATTATTTGCTCCAAACAGCCTTAGGGAAATGTGCATAATTCACATCTTTCTAAAAGTTTGCTTCAAATTCTTTTGAAATGTTTTGGAAATGCAGTTAGTGTCTGTCACGACAGTCTTTTCTCTCAGGAATGGTAGATAAAATATTGCCATATATCTTTTTTTCTATAATGTAGGTGCCTTATAATGTCTTATAAAGTCTGTGACCCTAACATAATATGGAAATGCATAACAGTTTAAAATTACTATCTAGTAACAAATTTGGATGTGGCTCTAGGTTTATTCTTTTTTTACTCCCTATCATTGGTTATTTTGGAGAAAAGGAAGAAGTTTATTGAAATATTCATATCTGCAACTGTGATAAGTAAACCAACAACTAGTACACTCTATTTTTGGAAAATAACCATCAGGGTCTTTTATCGTCCTTCAGGATGGTGTTTCAGACTGCAGGTCAGTGAACTCCATCCGGCGTGAACTCTCCCCAAATTCCGAAGATGAAAGCCCTTCAACAGTTAAATTCATTAAGATGAGCTGCAAATATTTCACTGATGGCATGGTAGGAAATCTGTCAAATATACCACTTCACCAGGCCTAAGGGTAATGTTCACCTCTGAGCACTGCTTTTTCATCATTTTGCTCCTGCAGGGAGTGGTGGGAGGCGTGTTGATTGTGACCCCCAACAACATCATGTTTGACCCCCACAAATCGGACCCTCTGGTGATCGAGAACGGCTGTGAGGAGTACGGCCTCATCTGCCCCATGGAGGAGGTCGTGTCCGTTGCGCTGTATGACGATGTGTCGCGCATGAAGCTCAAGGATGTCCTGCCATCGTAAGAATGTCGAAACATTTCCATTTCCTCATCACCTTGTGCAATTGTTCCTCTGTACCTCAATTCTTACTCGGTTTTAATGTTCCTCCTTCAAGTTTCCACTTATTCTTGTTTGTCTACAATTAACTGGTTGTACCTATTCAATTTTCTGGAACATTTTCATTGGCCTCTGTACTTCGTCCATTTTTAATGATGCTTTGTTTATACTGAAACCTGTCTGAATACTTATATCAAACCTTTCTCAGATGCTTCCTCTGAGATCTCCTTTCATGTTAAGTTGATATTTTATTCATCATTCCTGCTGCTTTAGATTATTTTGTGTTGTGCATCATATTTTTTCTTTGTCATTTAAGTTGTGAATCATTTTGGTCATCTGTTCATTTAATTTCAGTTCGACCCTTCCTTTTTCTTTGTTTTTCTTTGTCGTCCCCTCCATTATCTTTTTTCGGTGCGGTATGTGTGGTGCCCCGTGATGCCGTAGAGACCGACCACAGGATCTGTGTCCTGTATACAGGCCTGGTGAATGGGAGCAGCTACCGTCAGAGCGGGACTTAAACCCCTTCAGTCGCTACGAAGCTCTGGATCCAAAGCGACCTATTGTTTTGGATGAAATTGAGTCAGCCCTCTCTGAAACTGGTAAGATATTGACATGTGTAGTGATGGAAAACTGTCATAATCGAAGCCTCAGAGGGATTCTCATGCCAAAGAGGGAGATGAATGAAAGCCATCAAAGATAGGTCTGGGTTAAGTCTTATAACTTCATGTGGTTTATGCAGTGATATATCAGCCATAACATTCCGACCACTGACAGGAGAAGTGGTAATAATTGATTATTTCATTCCAGTGGCACCTTTCACCAGGTTGGCTATATTAGGAAGCAAGTGAACGTGTAGTCCTCGAAGCAGATGTGTTGGGAGCAACATAATGAATTGAATGACTTTGACCAGGTTCATATTGTAACGGTGATGACTGGGTCAGAGCATCTCCACAACTGTAGGTCTTGTTGAGTGTTCCTGGTCTGTGGTGGTTAGTACCAATCAAAAATGGACCAAGGAATGACATCCCAAACTCAGGACAGTTGAGCATCAGTGGGATGTGTTGGACAAATAAATCTGATCCACTGAGGACCACCTGTACTTACAGGACTTCAGGGATCTACTGCTGAAGTCTTGGTCCAAATACCACAGCACACCTTCAGAGGTTTGGTGGAGTCTAGGTCTCAGATCAGAGCTGTTCTTGTGGAAAAAGGAGAACCTACCCAATATTAGACAGGTGGTAATAATGATCTGCTCCCATAGACGCTGGACTGGTTGAGATCCAGTTGTTCTTTTGTCCACTTTTGGTAGGTTTTAACCACTTTACTTTGGGAATGAATAACAAGAGATGCTCTGACCCAGTGATTTGGATCATTACAAGAGAGAGATAGATAGAACGTACAACAGATTAACGCCTCTGCTGCATCAAGTATTATCTGGTGGTTTATGTATGGACTTGTATGGACTTGGAGTCATATTTGCATTTTAGTATGTGTTAGCATGTAGATATTTCATAAAAAGAAGGCTGTATTGAATTTTTTTTTTTTTTTTTAAGAGGGGAAATACCCATTCAGAAATATACTGTATTAGTGTAGGGCGACACGGTGGTGCAGTGGATAGCACTTGTTCCTCACAGCAAGAAGGTCCTGGGTCCAATTCCAATACCAGTCGATGGGGGTGGGACCTTTCTGTGTGGAGTTTGCATGTTCTCCCTGTGTCTGCATGGGTTCTCTCTGGGTACTCCGGCTTCCTCCCACCATCCAAAGACATGCACTGATAGGCTAATTAGTTAATCTAAATTGCCCATAGGTGTCAATAGTATGTGAATGTGAGAGTGACTGTTTGTCTCTATATGTCAGTCCTGCGATGAACTGGTGACACATCCAGGGTCTACCCCACCTTCACCCATAAGTAGCTGGGATAGGCTCCAGCGAATGAGGATAAAGCGGGTTCAGAAAATGAATGAATGTATTAGTGTAGACAATACAGCATTTGTTATGAAGACGGATAGGTGATTAAATGATTAAATTTGTCCTTCGAGTCTGATTGTGTTAACATTGCCATTTTGCAGTATAGTAATCCAGCATAGAATTAATTTAATAATATAAATATATTTCCATCTACCTTATTATTACCTTACAATTATCTTGTCTCTAATTGTGATTTCTGAATCATGGCAGAGTTCCATCAGTGGTAGTGATAAACAACGCCCCCATGATATCATGCTGTTTCAAGATGTCCTCAAACTACATTTTTTGTAGTTGTTTTGATGTTTTAACAAAATATCAAATCCTGCTCGTCTCAAAATCCTAGTTTATCTCTACCATCACATCTTAATGATTGTATTTTGGTTCTTTTTACTGTTTTGTCATAAATAAGTGTTAACCACAGCCTGTTGTGACTTCTTAACACCAGCGAGCACAGAGGGGGAGCGGACAGAGAAGTCTCCATCAGATGAAGGATTCACTGAGCTGGAACCCACCATCAATGGGAGCAGTGAGGAAACAGAAGGGACATCCTCTATTACACCTGCCACTGTTAGCAATGACCAAAAGGAGCTCGTAGAACCAAGCTGCTCAGTCCAGGACAAGTCAACACTAAGTAAATTAAAAGGGAAGCAGGATGATGATGAAGACGAAGGTGTAGCTCAGAACAGCTCCATTGAGGACAAAGAATCCATAAAATCCTCATCAGAGACTGAAAAACAGGGTGAAAAACTTGCAAAGCCAGAGGTAACTGAAACCAAAGATATCAAATTTGTAGGGGCCGAAGAGCTGCTAAAAGTCGTAGATGAGGAAACAAGCAGGCCACCAGTGGACCAAAACAGGAACAAGAAACTAGAGGAAGCTTCAGAGGCTTGTGAGGATTGTGTTCCCAAGAGATCTGGATCGGCAGAGGAAGTGCTAGACAGACCACCAGAAGGAAATGAACTCAGTGAGGAGGAGAAACGGAAGAAAAACTATGAGGCAGAGGTGAAGTCATGGCTGCTGGAGAGGATGCAGGCTCCGATTGAAGGTACAAATGTTATTCTAAAGTTATTTTACTCAAATTTAATCTACAAGGATAGATTTTACATTCCCTGATTTTATTAGTGTGTTTATTAAAATGTGAAGCTTCATAGTTGATAGTACGAGTCAATCTCACTACTTCATTTTGACCTGCATTTCTTCCTCTTTTCATTCGTCCACTCTCTACAGACATGCTTTTCTCATCGGAGGAGAAGAGTAAAAACCCACCCATGTTTCTGTGCTTTAAAGTCGGAAAGCCAATGAGAAAGTCCTTTGCCACTGGGATGACTTCAAGTCCGGCCCACTCATTTGGGGGCTGGGGAAAACAGCCAGAGTACTGGTTTGCAGTCCCACAGGAAAGGTGATTGGCTTACTCATTGCATATATAATGTATATTTAGATTGTCATCCTGCAGCACTACTAACACAACCTTTTTACACACTTGTGGCTTTTACAATCATTTGACTGGAGGTCCCTGTAAAATTCTGAAAAAACAACCACATCTAGGTTTTTGGGACATTTAGGGGCTGTCTGGTGGTTTTAAAAAGTTTTGTGTCTGAGAATGCTTTGGGCTTTTAACTTCTTTTCTGTGCTGTCTGTGTGTCCCAGGGTGGACCATCTGTATGCATTTTTTGTGCAGTGGTCTCCTGATGTGTATGGGAAGGAGGCACGGGAACAGGGCTTCGTCGTGGTGGAGAAGGATGAGCTGGACATGATTGACAACTTCTTCGGGGACCCTGCATCTTGTAGTTGGGAGGTGAGCGCCATTAAAAAAGCAGGAAGCCAATGCTGTTTATTCATTTTTCTGCATGTCAGAAATGTTTACATTTTTAATACAGTCCATAGACAGTGAACATGTTTCTGTGAACATCTGACGCCCTTGTGCATTCTTTCACATTTTAAATTTATTTCCAATTACAAATTTTCCTTGGCTGACATTCAAGTTTTAGGTTTTCTGTCATATTAACTCGATTCTATTTTCGTCTTTCTTGTAGATCATCACCATTGATGAGGCTAAGCGTAGGCAGAGTTTTGGCAGCTGTGATGGAGACTTATCTGTGGAGGCACTGCCCTTTCTCAGCGACACAAGTGCTCTGCTGCAGGACACACACATTGAAAAGGTCATTTTATTTTTAAACTGTAATTTCCACTTTTTTTTTAATGAAACTGACCACCCGGTGAGAAGAAAACTGTCAACATTTAAAGACATACGCTGTCCTAATGTGATAATCTCTTTGCTCTGCAGCTCGCCTGTCGCCTGCCAGCCCGTGTGCAGGGCTACCCTTGGAGACTGGCCTACAGCACTGTGAAACATGGAACCAGCCTTAAGACTCTGTACAGGAACCTGGCAGATGTGGACAGTCCTGTGCTTCTGGTGATCAAAGATATGGATAGCCAAGTATGCACCGAACGTCAAGGATTACGTGCAAAACAAAGGAATACATTTTCAGAGAAATAATCATTTAAAAACTTGACTTTGGCCCCCCCTTGTGGTAGGATTAAAATAATGTATTGCCTGTAGTCACAAAAATGAACAGGACTTTTGTGTAAAACAAGCCTAAATCAGGTTGTGAGTTCTAGCTGACTTACTCTTTCTTTTAGCCATGTAACATTAAATATGTGTGATTCTTTTCTCAGGTTTTTGGGGCGTTTTCGACACATCCTTTCAGAGTGAGTGAGCACTGTTATGGTACAGGAGAAACATTCCTCTACAGCTTCTGTCCAGAAATCAAGGTTTGCATTACATTTGTTTTTAACGTCACAAAAGTAGGACATTAGCAGAGCAGCTTTAGTCATCTGTTGGTACATTCAGACACAATGAATTAGAGAGAGTGTTTCATTTCAGATACGATACACAATGAACGCAGCTGTATGTTCTGTTAGGGCTATATAGACCTATAAACTGTGCAGCCTGATCAGAATTTATCAGAGCACACTCAGCTAATGTGATAATGTTCTCTAATGTCGTCTAATATGGGTATGTACAAGTATGAAGATATTTGACACCAGCGCCACGCATTTAGTGTTTGTTAAAGCTTATTTAAGATTAAGTTATTTAAAGCACTTGGAGCAAGACAGCAGCATGGGATGGGACAGGAAGAAAAATGCAAACGTTTCACAAAAGCTACCAATAAATGTCTGCTAACACCAAATGAAATTAATATAGATCATTACATTCATACCTGTGGCATCACCAAAGTCAGATTCCAATTTTCCCATTAGATTAGATAGAGTTTTGCCTTAAATTACAGTTATGCTGTTAAATATGCATTCTCAGATAGAATTGTACATTAGAATTGTGGAGACCAGGACAGGTAGAAAACTAAAAACTCTGGGTTAGAGGTGTACATTTTGAACATTCGTTCCGTCACGTCAGATTCAGGAAGTTTTGTCCTTTTTTTTCTTAGGTGTACCGCTGGACTGGCGAGAATTCTTACTTTGTGAAAGGCAATACTGATTCTCTGCAGATGGGAGGAGGAGGGTAAGAAGATCAAACATTATTAATTTAAATGACTAGCCGGAGCCAATAAACGGGGAAAAAAAGCTACTTCAATGGTCATCAAGCTATCCAGGAATGCCCCCTTATTCCTCCCTCCTCCCTAAATGTCTGCTCTTTCTTTCCCAGGGGTCAGCTGGGTCTGTGGCTGGACGCCGAGCTGTACCGGGGCACCACCACCAAATGTGCCACCTTCAACAACCAGCCTCTCTCCACCCAGCAGGACTTCAATATCCACAGTCTGGAGGTGTGGACCTTCGAGTAGCCCCACAGACTCCCTCTATGTCTGCAGTCACTCTCTCTGCTCCACAACCCCAAACCTTCAAAACACCCCCAAATCTATTATGCACCACCTGAAGGCAAACCCCATTACCCTAAGCGACAGAAAATGTTCTGTGAGGGGGGAAATGGTTTGTAGTCTTGTGTAATTTACATGGTGGAAGGTGTAAACAGTCAGATGCTGTTGAGGGAAAGAGGGCTGGTACCTTCACATGGAAGTAATTCGGCCACTTGAGGTCAGGTTATGTGGTTTAAAGGTGGAGGTGTGAGAAAATGTTAGTCGTAGTTGCTCACAGTTCATTGACTGCCTTACTCATTCGCCTCCAGCTGTCCCAGCATGCAGACTGCCTTACCACTGTAATCTTAAGACAATGGCTGCTGTTTGACTCTTTGGCCACAAGGGGGACAAAGAAGTCAGTCTGCTGATGTTACTGTTTAGGTTATCCCTAAATAGCTGGTTCTAAGTCTGTTCGACAGATTAACGTGTCCAACAATTCTGTATATTAATTTGTGAAGAAATGATGGTTGATGTAATTTGTATGTTTGGAATGTACAGTCATGTACTTACAATCATGCACAGGACGTGGAACAGTGCATCTTTTTTTACAACGCAATGAACATGAAACTTGAAGGAAATGGAAATTTGCCAGACGATTTTACATTATCTGCTATTAAATTAACATTTCATGAGCAGAAATGTAGTAATTGTTTACACTGGAAGTGTCACACTTCCTCTGAAGGTTGTCTTTTTTCTTTTGAGGCATAAATATACAGAATGAAAACACTACAATACAGTTCAACATGTTTTCATTTCACATTCCCCTCCAATCCAAAACAAGCATTTAAGCCAGGAAAACATGCAAGCAGAATGTTTGCAATGACCAAATAAGTTGTTGATTTCGTATTTGCTGTGAGCTTGTCATATTTTTTATAGTATCTTAGAATTTTATTTTTACATTTTATTTTTACATTCTGTTTTTCAAGGAATGTTCTGTTTTTTTAAAGGTTGTACTTTTTATAAATGGTATTGTGCTGAATATTTCTGTTTCTGATTGAATCAGTTAAAAGACTGATGCAACCCAACAAGCACTAGAACTGATAAAAAAAAAATCTCAATATTTTAAACATATCTCACACTGACCAGTTTAACTCTTTGTTTGTTTTTTTTGACTTTGCAGTCATTGGTTTTCAGAGGGTTACAGCCAGTAAACTTTTATTAGGATGTCACTTTGCACTAAAGGGTTAATGGACTCTAATGGATTCTTTATCTTGGCCCTATATATGTAAGCATTTATTAAATGTCAAACTGTCACTGAATGTTGTTTATCACCACTACAAAAGGGAAGCTGCCTGTACACCTCAGCGTCTGCTTTACTTCACATGGGTGAAAAAGGGATAAAGTTTGTCTCACTGCACTCAAATAATGCCACTAACTAAATTCATACATGATGTTTTCCCAAGGGTTATAACACCGGCTTGTAGTGCATGAACATGCAATACTGCAAAACTCTGTCTCCATTTATGATACCTGCCATACTATTAACTAATACCAGTTATTGCTTCATGTGAAAATGAGCTTTGTTGTTGCTATTCAGTGTTGTAACTGTGAATGTTCCCGAGTATTCTTGTAAATCCAAAACTGATGTGATATCACTAAGGATCTATTTATTGTGTTGTTATTGCAACCACATTTAAGCTTAAATAAACGGTAAATATATACAAATAATGAAATGGCCAGTGTTTTGTTTTGTTTTGTTTTTGACTATTGAGTTGCACAAGATTACACACCATAAGTAATCCTGTACCCTATTTATTCATTTGCTTGAGCAGTTCCAGCTGATAGGTGACAAACTGTTTCATCATATTACGCGTCTTCTCGTTTCAAAGATCGTCAATTAAACAGATGGAGCACTCTTTCATTCGTTCAGATTCAAAGCTTACATGTCTTCGATCTACAGTAGAATAATTACTCAGAAAACAATATCACCACATATAAGGGGGAAAAAGTTGCTTTCTTTCTCGTCATCTACTAATCATTTTTATCTGTTCGAGGGTCTACTGAATGTACAGTACAGTGTTCGGTGTGGGAATTTTGTAACTCGGATCGTTTGTCGGAAACAGATGATCTTTGACACTGGGCAGCATTGAGACCTGACACCACAGACTTTAACAGTGAAGGGAATAACTGACATTAAAGAGATTAAATGGACAGTAGCTGTATTTTCTGTTTGATAGCGCGCGGCAAAGATAAAGAAGCGGAAGTCATTAAACAGGTAAGAAAGTGCTGATGATTATAAACTATGGTAATGCACCGAGTGTGAGCATACCTGAACTTATGTTACCCGGAAATGGATTTATGAGTATTTACAGACGCATCAGCGAATAAGACCATACATAGAGCATCATATTAATTAGAAATGTTCATGAAAACCAAGCGTACCCTTATGATGAAGAATAAAAATAATTTTCAAATTCAATTTCTCGTCTTTTCTGTTTAACAGTTTTTATGGCGCATGATACAACCTGTTGTATATAATTGTCTATATTTTATTCTTATAGATATGAAAACCTTAGGATGATGGTCTTTTGGTCGAAGTAGAAGAATGGAAGTGAACACTGAGAAGAAATCTGACCTTACGTGTCAGTTGTTGGATTTATAAATATGTTTTTCTGAACATTGTGTCTAATACAAACATTGTCAGAGATGTCCAGCTTTGTCTATTTATGTGAACCATACAGTCCACATAAATCCAACTGTCATCGGGTTATTACTTAACCAATTCTGTGCTTCCCATCAGACCCACCCCCTCTGTTGACATTGACCATGCTGCGTTCACTGACCTGCATCTCAGTTAAACCTTGTGACTTCTTTTCATGCCTTCTAACAGAGCAAGGATCTGGTGTGTTTCCGGGATATTTGCCCTGCTGCCCCTCACCACTACCTGGTTATACCCCGAAAGCACATACAGAGCTGCCTCTCTCTGGACAGGAGGCACATCAGTCTGGGTAGTTAAACACACAGTCCTCACCTGCTTCTTCCATTTACAGTGTCGTCATCAAAACACAGTTACAAGCCTCATGTTATTACTATTTACTGTTAACCCGCTACTCCTGTTTTGCTCTCCCAACAATATTACTAACACTTTAATTACTGTTTAAAATGCACAAAACTACCTGTATGTGCACAGTTGTATTTTCTAACATGTAACAGAGTCATGTGTCCCAACAGTTGAACGCATGGCACAAATGGGCAAAGCTGCATTACAAGAACAAGGCATCACTGATATGACAGACATAAGGTAGGTAAATAAAAGATTAAGGAAAGAAAAAAGCAATATTTAAAATGTATGAGTGACGTGTAAAAACATGAATGTTTAAAATGGAACTTTACGTGAGGATTCAAATCAGAGGTGTTCATCTCTTCCTCTGGGATCGGGGTTGTTAAAACTCTTCTTCAAGTCGATTGTCCATGTGTTGATTTTAAAATTTATATGTTTTCTCCTCAGACTGGGTTTCCATCAACCTCCATTTATTTCTGTAAATCACCTCCATCTCCATGTGCTCGCTCCTGCAAGCCAAATCACAGACATGGATTACAAATTCATTCCAAATACATTGTCATTTGTTGAGGTTAGTGCTAAGAACCATAAATTCCCTCTGAAACATTCCTCATGACATTGTTTTACTATTATTGTTTTCAATAAATGTCCATCTTTTTATCAGCTTTGTTAAAATCTACTTTTACAGTTTATTTTTGTTGATGTAGCTGTTCTTAAATTGACATTAAAAAACATCAGACAGGTGATTTTAACTATGTATACTCCTTTCACTTTGTCAGTTATTACTATGTCTCTGTCTGTCCTGCATATCCCACTGTTTACTGCTTCCACTGTGTAGGAAGATCACCTTCGGAGGCGAATACAGAACTTTGACCCTGATCCTGGAGCAACCCAGAGTAGTTTGAAATTGCTCTTCCAGAAACTTCTACCCTCATAATGAAGATTCTGAGTTGCTGTGGTTGTTCATGAATGTCAAACTTTCGGCCGTGAATGAACAGAAGAAGGAGTTTAAAGAAGGGAGTGTGTTTTGTTCAAGTTTGTTGTCTGACACTATATTGTCACACCAGAAAATGTATTTTGAATTCAATTTTCAATTCAGTTTTATTCGTAGAGCCCTATATCACAACAAGGTTGCCTCACAGGGCTTTACAGAATTAGTTGGATATGAAAATAAACAACAGTCAAATAAAACATTAGATGAAGGAAATGGATTAATGTCCCGGGCATCCCCCATCCTTAGACCCTCCTTCTCGGCAAGGAAAAACTCCAAGAACCCAGTGGGAAAAGAGAAACCTTGGGAAGAACCATAGTGAAGGAAAGATCCACTCCCATGGACGGACAGGCTGTAGAGTTGTGGATGTAATGATTGCAGTGATATAGTTTAAGATGACTGTTTGTTATGTCTACATGCTCTGTATCCTAACAGATCATAATGTACTGTTTCATAGCTGGTCTATCTGACTTTTTTTTTTTTTTTTTTTTTTTACCTGTTTACCTTATTCTACCTCTTGATGGGTGGGAGTGGCTTAATTGGAACTTGACCTGGGAACTGGCAGGTTACCAGTTCAAGTCTCATGCTGGTCAACTATGTGCATGTGGACTGGTAGTTGAAGAAATGCTGGTTCACCACTAGAGCAGTGCTGAGGTACCCATGACTAAGGTACTGAACACCTAACACTATTTTATCATGTGGCAATATGTATATAGTCCAGTTTGGAACCACATCTGTGTGTGTAAATAACAGAGTTACAAATGGAATTTCCACAATGATAGCCTTCCTTTTTTATTTTTTTTTCCTTTTGCCTTTTTTCAAATTTTATGAAGTGGTTAGACCAAAAATTAAGTAACTTGTACAACGTTTTTCTAATAATGGTACTTCATTTACCTATTCCCCTGTTTAATTACATTTTAAATGACTGACTCTTGGATCCTTGAGTTTAAATGAGAAAGACTAGGTTTAAGTTATGCTACGTTGTCTAATTTGCATTGCACATTAAGTTTACTATTGTATATAGTCTTTAAACAATGGCTACAAAGCCTGGTTACTGCAGCAGCACAACACTATCAAAGCACATCCAGACATTCGTCAGGTCATCAACTTTCAGTCCCAAGAGTTAAAATCAAATGTGAAGAAGCAGCATTAATTTTTTTATGCTTCACAAAACTGGAACTAACTTCCAGAGAAATGTCAACCACAACTCTCAGCCGTTCAAACATGAAAATCAACAACTTTTGCTTCTTTACATATGTGGCTTTGCACTTTACACTTTATAAAGCACTTCAACTTGCCTTGTTGAAATTTTCCATTCAAATAAACTTGCCTTGCCTATTCTTTTGTGTGTGTGTCATATTTGTGTGTCATCATTTCCATTTATCACTAAAAAATATAAAACAGATGTAAAGTGAAGTTAATAAAGACTAGGATAATAAACACAAATGCAGTCAATGAAATACTTGAATCCTTTTTAATGGTCTGTTACACATTGTAGCTGCTATAACCTCACATTCTGAACAAAAAACACACAAACCTACTTAAGCACAAATTAGAGTGGGTTGTCATTAACTATAAAATGAGTTTTCCCACATTAACCATCACCTTCACCTCCATTTACCTCCTTACCTTTAAATGCAAAGTAATATGCCCCTGTGTTTTGTCATAACTGTACTGAACACAAGGGTTTTACAGATGTTAACCGGAGGCATTAAAACTATGATGCATTTAAGCATGACGTAACGGTTTGTAACCATACCTTATTAGGACTTTAATGCTTTGACACGAGAATTTCCGAGGATCCCCTAAACGCATCAGTGGACTGGCTCGATGAGCTCTGTCTCCGGCTGGATGACGTGACTTCAGCAGACACGCCTAGAACTCAAAGTCTGTTTACTTCCGACACAACCTACACTACACATTATGGAAACTGCTGTGGGGTCTCAGGACTCGTCTGTGGGCGAAGATTGCCCCTTCTGTCAAATAGTAAACAACCTGACTGACATAGAAATCTTGCTGAGTGTAAGTACAGGCACTTTTCATTCATTCATTCATTCATTGATCGAAGTTCATCTGGTGGAGATCCTCACTCATCTGTCTGATTCTGGACAGGATGCAGAGTTGGTTTGTTTTCATGACTTGAAGCCTGGAGCCGCACATCATTACCTCATTGTTCCAAGGACACACATCGACAACTGTAAGAGTCTGAAGGCTGAAAACATCCCTTTAGGTGAGAGGCCCAGACTTCACATTCTGTTTTCATAGCTCATGTTTGACTAACTGTACTGTTAACCCATAAAGACCCAGTGCTACTCTTGTGTCAGTTCCCAAATGATTTTTTCTCTAGATTTAACCTTTCTTAGGTGATTTATCTCAATTCAGTATGATATTATCCTCTGTACTTTGTGTTTTTTCAGTGGAAATCACGTATTTTCCTGTTTAATTTTCTGATTATATAGATATTCATAAAAACTCAGATTAAAGTTGAGGGTTATTATATCAGAAACAGAGAAATCTGAGGAAAAAGGGACTTTTTCAGCAAAGATATCATTAAAACCAAGTGTGTCCATCCACTGTCATTGATTCAACTCCATGGGTTTTACTGGTGAATCAATGTTGTAGAAGATGAC
>JAPQRP010000018.1:21973248-22005370 GCA_037367295.1 Apogon hyalosoma
CTCTGAACGTTCAAATGGGTCATATCTGATGACCATGAAAAGATGACAAACTGCATTTTACACCAATTATTTACATGGAATGATAGGATTAGTGGATCAATAGGTATTAAACAGTTTACATCAGATGTGTTTGGTTGACGGTGGCTGTTTGGGTCTTTATGGGTTAAGACAGAAAAAGAGGAGTCATTTCTTTGCATCCAGATGAAATGGAATTATCTGATGGTCTTAGTTCAGTGAATTCATTAGTAAGATAAGAGCTGACCTTTGACTCTACTCCTTCACAGAGAGTATATCATTTTGTTACTAAGGAAGATTTTTAATACAAATGGTACCTAAATATGCTTCATGTGTCATCAACACCATAAACAGTGTGACATTTCTTTCTTTTTTTTTTTTTTTGTTTTACTTGACTCAAGCGCAACGCAATAGAAATGTCCATGTACTTGTCCTATAATGTACCTGTGCACATGGCAATAACCATAACCCTGGGTCGGTTCACTCACTGTTCAATCCAAGACTAAGACTGAGAAGCTGGTACAATTTACCATGAAACTAAAAGGAAACAAGGACTGCCACATACTCCACCCCATATATGAGAGAACTTTTGGCCATCAGGCTCATGTAAATGTAAAAGACTCATGTAAATGTAAAAGAAGAGTTATTACCTTCAAGGTACGTTTTCAGAGCAAGTAAATACAAAACTAACCGCTACAAGTACATTTTCCTCCAGACTTCTATAGCACTGCTAAATACTCTTGAGCCCCATTCTTACGCCACTTTATATGGAATTATATAAACTTATTTTTGCCTTTATTTTACATGCTGGTTTTATTGTCTGTGTTTTAGTGTTAAAGTAGTTATTGATTGTATTATTCTTATTTTTACTGTCATTCCTTTTAAATCAGGGATCGATTCAATTACATCTAATTTTATGATAATTTGTGTTCTTTTATTTTTGCACTGCAAGAACAGACTGACTGTGTGAATGTTTTTTGTTTGTATTTGCCATCATTGATCTGTGGGTGTGTGGGCTTTCTATGTACTATTGCTTCAGATACTATGACTGAAGAGATACAATACCTCCAGAGACATTAGAGACTATCTGCTCTGAATTCATCTTTTTTCTTTAATGATGCAGTTTTTTTTTGTTTTTTTTTTTACTTCTTACAAATCCTTTATTCTTCAGTTCACAAAATGTAGAAAAATAACAAATTAACTTATGAATTAAAATAACTGAATGAGCTGTAACTACTCAAATTCAATTAAAGGCTTTTAATTTTTAAAACTGGAAATCCAAGAAATACTTAAACCTTTTATTAATGTTTAGAGGAAAAATAACCCAACATTTGCTGACTTGTTTGCTGACAGTGGAGCATATGGTGGAGATGGGAAGGAGCATACTGGAAAAGAACAAAATCTGTGATGACATCAGGTAAATCCATTTCATTTACACAAATCACATCACAGAGACAAAGAAGACACTAACTGTGCTTGTTTTTATATGTTCCTGACTTATTTTCCCACCCATTTGTCCATCACTTTGCTGTGCTTAACAGGTTATCATTTTATTTTTATTTACAGTGGCTGTAGTAGTTTTGTATGCTCTGTGAACTACTGTACTTTTAAAACCATTTTGTATCTTTACAGGATGGGGTTTCACATCCCTCCATTCTCTTCTGTTCCTCACCTTCATCTCCATACTTTAGCACCAGCAAGTAAGATGAACATGAAATCCCAGCTTCGCTACGGGCCACAGTCTCATTGGTTCATCACAGTAAGTGTTACACTGTCTTTACAACTGCAGATGTTTCCAGAGGCTGAAAGTAGCCACTAAAATTAATCTGAGTTTTCTATCTTTACATGATCTCTGAAGTGTAAAAATAAAAAAAAATAAACAAATTTTCCCTTTACCTCTGTGTCTGTTTTGTTTACTGTGTTCATGCTGTCATTTGTCATCATGAATAATCACTACTGAAGTGAGCTGCAGTATTCTATGTACTTATAAATTCTTTTTTGGTGTTCTGTTGCAGGTAGACAAAGTGTTGTCTCAGTTAAGAAGACAAGGAAAAGTCAAATGAAGAGCAAACAACTAATTTTTTAGGAGCAGCCCAAATATTTTTGCCTTATGTACTGTATTTATGTTACCAGTTTGTCACATACATCCTAGTGCTGTCAGGTTGTGTAATTTATTTCTTCAGCCAAGGGTATTTATTTATTTTTTGATTTTATTTTTAAATTGCAAGCAAATATTGTTGCATTTTTATATCATGTCAAAAAGTACGGTTCTTTTAGCAGTTTGCAATGAAATAATCATTATATGCTGACATAAGTTTGTGTAAATGAAAAGTTTAATGTGTATATTGTTTATGCATATTGGTATGTGCAATCTTTTGATGATTTGTGGAAATTATGTATATTAATAATTATGTTTTTCTAGTAGGGTTTTTTTTTTTTTAAATTGTTCATCAAGGATGTGTTGGACATTTTCAGTTCTGGTTTTGAACCACTGGATGTCATAGGTGTATTGAAGATCTTATTGAACTGCAGTGATGAGAGATAACTGACGTGGGACTCCACATCTCATATTTAGCACTTTATAAATAATTTGATCATTCATTTGTTTTCATGTTCATTTGAAGATCTGGGAAGGGTGGATAGGTGTAGGGCACCTCAAGCTTTAGATTGCTTGATGCAGGGTGTGAAAGAGGCATTACTTCTACTTTCACATCAACAATGCAATATCACACAGGTGTAGATCTGTGATGGGTGTAGAGACCACTGTGGGACTGAAACTGAGGGTGTTTTGTTGAATAATAATAATATGAATATGAATAATAATAATAATAAATAAACTAGTCATTCAGTCTCTGCTTACCAACAGGTACATACATTCCACTGAGAGCTCCTTGTTTTCTTTTCCTCGTTAAATTTTTGACATTAACAAATCATCATGTTAAATACATATAGATCGTTATAATAAATTAAAAGTGGTCTACGTGTCCGATGATGGACCCATGGCTAATCTGCAAGGCACACACCGTCTGACGCAATGAACAAGTGAATATTCCGGATGAACAGAAATGTCTGAATAGTTAGAATTCCGTCAGCGCCAACATTTACCATTCAGCAAAATGAGTCACGCCAGCTGCACACTTGCACAGGTCTAAATTTATCCCTGCTTTTTGAACCGGTTTGCTACGCTAGCAGGCTGACCCGGCCGGTGACGTTTGATTTTTTGACATTTTACGTTGACGTACTGCGGTGTGGCCCCGCCCATCCTACCGTCAACAACTGGAATCCAGCTATTTGTATTTTCGTCTACTAGCCTCGCTACCTAGCTAACGATGGTTCATTGTGTTCGTAAAAAAAGGAGTTAGCCCATTTGGACGGACATTTATAAGTTCCGTTTGCTTGAAAGCCACTGCATCTAGAGGTTGTGCTGATGAATAGCTACTCCGAGTTAAAGGGCCGACGAGAGCGGAGAGATCGCCTTGCATACCGTCCTTTAGCCGCTTCGGAAACAAGCTAACACAGCTAACACCCAGCGATAACGTTAGCTGGTGGGCTGGCAGCTGGTCCGGTTAGCTACGTACCTTTGACTGTAACGTAGCTCGGATTTAGGCGATGAAACGATGAATCGCCCCTGACATTGGTGAGTGTAATTAGCGTGTTATAACTTTGTAGTAACGAGTCACTGCATGTCATTTGTTTTAAGTCGCTTTAGCGTTGCAATATGAGCCAACACTGACTGGCTAACCATCGGCTTGTTTATGGCAGCAGCTGCACGGAGCCACGCCTGGATGAGCTCCATTTAAATTTACGTTTAATAACAAGAGATGTTATGTTCACAGGACTCTAGATTTAAACTTCTTTAACATGCAGTTTCGTAATAATAAAAACATTTCCACTGTCTTTGATTCCAGAGAGGACTGAGGCCCAGTTGGTTGTCACATTGGAGTAACCAGAGCCCATAACTAGCAAGGTGGGTCTTGGCTGACTCTCCGGTGGTGCCATTGAGAGAGGGTGGGTGTGCCGTTAGCCAGCTTGCCGATGCACCCCTGGATTTGACCTGCTAAAGCTGCCAATATGATGCCGGTAAGTCCTTACAAACCTTACCCTCGATTCCAAAACATCTACATTGTCTTAACATCTGTTGCATGGATGTGCACAAAGTCAGACCTATGCGCAAACTGTCAGGCGACAAGTACCTTTTAGTCTTGCCATGGGCTTACACTGACATGTGGTGGTCATGTTGTTCCCTTACCGAACTCTTTAACGCAACAAGACAATCATAAAGGGTGCTTTTAAATTTTCTGGCAATCCGTGTCCACAGAAGTTGTAAATTTAAGTAAGATTAATGTGTCATTTTTCCACCTTATTATTCATACCTCACCAAATAGAAAACTAAAATGTAACTACTGCTTATTGATTGTACGCATCTATATATCTTTACACAATTACCGAAGGCAGCAAATTTCACAAGTTGATGGTTAAGTTGCCTAAATCTACAAGAACTGGAAGTAGTACATTACTCATGTTCACAACATTGCTGCAGGCTGCAAGTTCCACATGATAGTGTTTACTTATCTAAAACTGCAGATATTGGGAATGTAAACAGTGCCCCAGTGAGGATCTTTGTATAAATGGTGTAGTGCAAGGTGTACAGTATGCTTCTCTAACAGAGTGGAGATTGTAATCTGTGAAATCAGTCATAATAGTATCAAACAAGTAATATTTGTCTTGTGATAAGAATAAATTGAAGAAACTATCCAATGCTGGGAAAAAAGTTAACTATGATTATGGCAGTAGGTACAGTAGGCTGTTTAATTTAGTTGGTATTTGGTGTTGTTCAAGATAGCCCGTGTTGCAGAAAGTAGAATACCTGGATGGTAATAGTGCTTTGTTGGGACCTCTTTTGTTGCCTTTAGTGCTGAGAAAGCAGTGATGGATTATGGGAAAAACTGATTTCAGCCTTTTTGGCCTTCAGGGAAGGGAACATGAACTTGGATGCAGGATAAGTTTACAGTGGAAAAGTAGGTTCCCTCATCATAAAAGAAAGAGGTGATACATTTTTGTCCAGTCCTCTTTCTAAATGACGCTGTGGTAGCTGAAATTACAGCATTCAAATATTCTTTTGTGCTCCATTGTGAACTGACTTACCACAAAAATTCACACAGGTTTGTGAGCACAACTTCAAAGTGTAAGTTGCGTATAAGTAGCTAATTTTTTTTGCAGCCAAGGTTGTGTTCATTGGATTGACTGCTATGGAAGCCTCGGTGGACGTTTGTACCCTGTGGCACCAACAGGCTATCAGAGTCAAAGAGCTAGTGGAGCAGAGAGCAGCCCTGCACTTGATTCTCGCGTGACTCGAGTAGCCAATGAGACCTTGGCAGATCTAGGTCTGTGTGGCTGCGTCGGCTAATGCTCTGTTGTTAAGGGGAACTTTTGAGCTGAGTCGATTGTCAAGTGGCATTAATCTCACACAGTGGAGCTGGGTAGAGCATGACTTACAGGAAAAGTAAACATTGCATCTTATTGTTGCCTTTCTATTGTAGAGGTACAGTGGTTTAAAATGGCATCACCCAGGCTATTATATAATAAA
Organism: Apogon hyalosoma; assembly: GCA_037367295.1. Classification (NCBI taxonomy): domain Eukaryota; kingdom Metazoa; phylum Chordata; class Actinopteri; order Kurtiformes; family Apogonidae; genus Apogon; species Apogon hyalosoma. The sequence continues at coordinate 21,978,851 of JAPQRP010000018.1, forward strand.
GCACTTGTCATTAAACAGTAAAATGTCACGAGTTTAAAGGAAATGACAGGTAGTGTTAGGTCTTCTAGCCAAACCTGCTATAAAGCAGTGTTGTCATTTATTTAACATCAACCTGTTTGAGCCTCTCAGGTCTCCTTTTTTCCTGGAGGTTTATATCGTTAATTCCACTTTTAATGCTTCCCTCTAATGCATTTTAGTCAATTTTTGATCAGAGACGCACGCTTTTTTTTTTTTAGTAGATTTAATTGTATAGCAACTTCTTTTCAGATTTTTCATGTTTTTTCACTCTGTTCAAAAGGAAAGAGATTCTGTGCTCAGTGTAAAATATTATTCTTTATTTGGAAAACATTGTTGATCTAACTAGGATTATCTGACTCAAGACCTAAAGTGAAATAATTTTTATTGTCTCAGTCAGTAAATACATATTACAATTCCTTGTCATATTCTTTGTTTGTGTGACTCAGTTTGTCTCTCATCATATCATTATTTAATTTTTTTCCCTCACATGTTTCAGTTCCGCTTTAGCTAGACGGGCAACGTTTGGCTAAAATTGGCTGCATGAAATGTGTAAACTGCACCATATTACAGCAAAATTGCATTGAGCCATTATTAGGACTGTGTCATGGTGATGTTTCATATTGGGCTCTATAATTTATGTGATGTTGCACAAACCATACATTGATGGTTTCTGTAATTTGGGCACTTTTGACACTGGACTGATCACAGCACAGATGCAGGCAGATATTTGAAGGTAACACAAACAAACAGTGAATGTGACACAGAAGGGAGTAATTCTAAGCAGGAATTGTTTGTATGGAAGTCTAAAAAAGTAGATGCTAATCAAATGTGGTGAGGAATAGTACAGTACAGTTATTTAAATCACTTCTACAGTTTTTACATTGAATTACATACATTCATATTCTAAATAAATTCCCATTTTTGTATTGTTAGGTTTTATTTACAACTAACTACTCAGATAGCAATGTGAGTGGGATATTTCTTAAGACCAATAGATAATTATATAAATTCTAAATACTTCCTACTGGATACTTTTCTTACTTGCTGAATAAATGAATGACAGACTTGGTGAAAAGAGCTGACTCTTTCAATCATTCTGCTAGACGTCAGGCCCCCCAAGCAAGGCCTTCCCTCTTCCACTCCAAAATTAAAGGATAAAGTCCCTACGGTAAGAGTTAAGATGCGATCCATTGTAGTGTTATTGCTCAAAAGTCACACCTATGTGTGTATGTGTGTGTATGTAGTGATCTCTTTTCAGATTTTCACGATTGGTGAGTAATCTCAACCTGACTGTACCATGACCTGCCTGCCACTCACAGCTGTGGCTAAACTACATTCATCAGCAGGGACTCGGTGATTTTTATTCACCAGCACATCCCAGGGGTCACTTTTCTAACAGAAGGACTTGGTGGCACCCTCTCCCACATCCGCCACCCTGTGACTCTCTCTCCCTCTCTGTCTGTCTCTCAGCCTCTCTCTCTCGCTCAGTGTTTGTTTCTTCCTGGCTCTCTCTCCCCCTCCCTCTTTGAATTACACATACAGCAAGTGCTTTTTCCTCCCAAGTCTCCTCTGCAGCACTTTTCTAATGCACGCACTACTGTCGGTTTCAGAGGTCTCGTCGGCATGGCATAACAATTCAGTCTCACGCCTGCAAAAGCGGGAGTGCTATGATGAAGAGGTTTGTGACTATAGTGTTACGTGGCCTTGTTAGCCTCTCCAAGGAGAACCCCATTTGGGCGAAGGAACATCACCGGCCACCAAAGAAGGAGATCAGGAGGAAACGGAGGGCTGGCAAAAGAGCCAAGAACATGGGCAGACGCAACTTAGTGAGGGCGGTTCGTATTTCTCCTGTGGTCAGTCAGCTGGATCACTGGAGTTTCTGTTTTCTCCAGTGTCATTCTCTGCATGTATGTTGACATGACTTGGTAGTTTTTGTCAATGTGAAGGACAGTGTTTGTATTAGTGACTGGGAGCAATTTCAGTCAGGCCCAAATTTTCACCTGTTCTAGGCAGATTGATCGAATGGTTGAAGGTTTGTTATGTCAAGCTCTGAAGGGTATTAGTATGTAGAATTTTTTTACCACAGGATTACTACTAAATAAATGGCAAGTATTTGATTGTAGCAGTGTTCCTTATGCTAGACTATTCATTTTATTGCTGCTTTGTTGTATTACATTACACTTTTTTTTCTTACAAAAAAATATGCATTTAAATTAAATGCAAATTGTACCCATTATCTAAATAGATTCTGTAATATCCAGTAAGATAAGTTAAAATAATGGCACTGGCCTTAACTGTATTTAAACTGATGTTGCTGGGCCTCACTGAGCTTTTTTTTAATTTATTTTTTTTTATTCCAGCACTGTGTTTATGTCTTATTTTGCAGCTGGGAGCATTCCAGTGTCCCTTGGGGATTTGCAAAGTAATTATCTATCAGTAAAATGTGGACATAACTAGTCTTCAGCATACTTACAACCCTGGTTTTCAGATGCTTTTTCCTAAGGATTTTTTTCTACTAATACTCTAGCAGATCAGGTCACAAAAACAGCATTCATTAGTCTTTCTGTGTAAGAGAAAACTACAGTAAGGAGCTTCATAAATGTATGAAATACTGAAGCAGCTGCTGGGTTTTGTGGAGCAAAGCCACTGGAAAAGAGCCCTTTACCTGATCGCTGTCTGAGCTCCACTACCATTTATCATCAGTTTCTGAATTGGCCAGAAAATGGACAATTATGGTGATGATAAACTGAGTGAAGTGGCAGCGGCTCCACAGCATAAGTAATCATATTGTTTCAGTAAGGCTGCTCACAGAAATGTCGATGAATCACACACAGCGCATCATTAAAATGATGAGTCACTTTAGTCTCGGGGAAACTCCTGGAGTAATAATCTATAGGTAGCATGGTGACTGGATTTATATGGCAGTATGCAGCACAAAATGACAATTATTAGTGCATCAGAGGCACCCAAGGGGCTTTTTTGGGTAATGGACAGATGGAACTGCAGAACACTTGGCATTTAATTGTAATACATTAAACGAAGTGAACTGTGCTGTTGGTTTTATATGGTAAATTTGTAGATATTGGTATTTATTGCAATTCCTCAGTGATCACAGACCTGAAGGAAAAACTGGGGAAATGTTTAACACAAGCTTCTGAAAGAGAAGTAATCCAGATCCTCTTCCTCTTCTACTGTTTTCTGACAACTACTGACATCTTAAGTTGTACAAAAAGGCTGTGATAAACACACACTTCTTAAACATGACTAACATTCCTATATCCCTGTGAATGTGTTGACTATTATAGCAGTGCTGTCTCTATTTTGGCTCTTTCTGCACTTTATTCTGCAAGCCCATCACAGTCCTGTTTACAGTAGTGTCACAGAAAAGTGAATCTGCTCACTTGGAATAGAAGACACACATCAACCTCCTGCCTGTGCTTCATGTTTAGAAACACTGAAAACCTTTTCACAGAGTAAACAATGCATTTTGTGAATATACAGTAACAGTAGTTTGGTCTCCTCTCATCTCTTAAACAAACAAATGTATTGTACTTATAATATAGCATAAGGGATTATTAGCTGTATTAGTATATATGTGTAATGTCTTAAAATAAACATAAGAATCGTGCTATAACAGTAACTTGTTCTTACGTCTTGTCAGTGAGAAACGACTGGAGGATAAATGATAAATGGACTCTTTTCATTTGGTCCTCAGCATATGTAGAAGACAAAGTATGCATACAATCTCACATAGGTTAGTCCAAAGGTCACATTGTGGCAACATTGCTTCGTCACTCTCCTGGCTTAGTCTGACAACATTTAGATTGATAGTGTTGTAGTGCAGTGTGATAGCTGCAGGTACAAAGGAGCCCCTAAAGCCTCGAGTAAGTCTTCTGCCTCCTGGCTATTAGATCTTTTTACGAGCTTCTTTGTATGTATGGTGTACTATGGGTAATTTATAGAATATGCTGACATATCTTCTCTTCATAGAATATGTCTTTCAGTGAATTTTTAAAATGGCTGTGTTTTGTTTTTTCCTGAATGTACAGAGCGAGCGTGTGAAGGCATGTATTGCTATGCCTTACCTCCTAGTCTAAACTGTGTATGTGCAGTGCTATGGAGGGCTTTAATCATAGTAAACACTGTGCACTGTGGCAGGCAGAGGCATGAGTCTACCAGACTTAACAGTGGAGGCCAGTGAACAGTGAAATGTGGTGTCAGCACACTGGGCTTTGTATAACGCAGGAGTGGGTTAAGCTTCGTCTTAAACCACCAGACAGTTACATGGATTGTTATTACTTGCATAATTGTTTTGTGTCATTATCATTTTATCCTAAGCAAATTTTCCTCCCATATGCACTGCCTCAAAAAGCTTATATATTGCAGCCCTATAGGTTTTATTTAACAGTTTTCATTTACATCCATGAGATTTTTCTGATTATTATGGATGTCAAGTCTGTTTTTCTTTTGTTGTTTTTCTTTATGGTCACAGCAGGATAATTTAAAGCCTTATCTTCTTTTTCGCCCTCACTCTCATTCTTTTTTTTTTTTTTTTTTCAGATGATACTGACAGTGTACCTCAGTGATGGGGAGCAGGCTGTGACTGAGGTACCCATCACCCCTGAGACGACGTGTCGTGATGTGGTCGAGTTCTGCAAAGAGCCCGGTGAGAGCGGCTGCCACCTGGCCGAAGTGTGGAGAGGCAACGGTACGATGTGGATTAAAATATTCTCCTTGCATATTGTACATTGAAATGCTTAATAACTGCTCTTGTGAACCACTTTATGTTACCTCCATTATTGTTAAATCTCTTAGTTAAATAATGTAATGTAATAATTAATGAGTAGGACTGTGCTTGACTACATGATTGGAGAAAAATTATCATGAAATACAGTATGTGGATGTTTTATACAAGAAAGTATCAACACAAACACATAAAGCAGCTTAGAATAATTCACATAAAATACTGATTTGTAGATTAGAGAAGTGTTACGTGCAGGGACAGGCCACAGCACTGTCACAACAGATTCCACTCGGTCAACATGAATGCTCCCATCACCCCTGTCGTGCTGACACACCCATGTTATCAGCCCTTTTTGCTGAGGGGGCCACTCCCCAGTTGAAAACAACGTCCCAGCCAGAGGCTTTATTAACCTGCGTTATGCAATCGTATTCGGCTGGTTCCTGACAATGCAGCTGTCTGCACCCCAAACCTCTCAAACTCTCTCTGTCTTCTTCTCTTTTTCTATTTTTGCCCAGGGAGAGCAATAAAATACAAGAAACGATAGCACAGATAATTAATTACCAGCAGGCTGAGCTTTCCCAGGGATATTAATGCTTGATTTAAATTTTTAAAATCTTTTCCAAACAACCATTCAAAAACAAGATAATAAAAATGAATGTCTATACCCTGTTTATTCTCAGAATTACAAAACAGAATTGCTTTTGTTTCTATAAGGCATTTGAATGAGCTTTCTCTTATATTTTTTTGTTAATACAGAGCGAGCAATCCCCTTTGAGCACATGATGTATGAACACCTGCAGAAATGGGGACCTCGGAAACAAGAAGTAAAATTCTTCCTCCGGCATGAAGATTCACCAACAGAGAGCAGCGATCAAGGTGTGTACTGTCACAACCTCTTCTTTCTGAAACTTCCTATGCTGTCTGTGCATTTGTACCTTGCAGAGGCCTGAAGGGCAAAAGGATGCTGGGGAATTTCTGGTACATCATATACTTATAGATTAGGATAGTGGTGTTGTTAGGCCGGAGCATCCGAAGCTGTAGCCCCTCATGTTTTATGAAGAACACCCTTTTGACCTATGTCAACATAGGGGTGCATATACATTCCACTCAAAATCAAAAAAACACCTTCCATTTATCTAGAGTTTCTCAGTCTGCTTTTCCATGTGAGTTTACCTGTTGTCTCTGAGCTGTGCTAGTTTCCTCCAGATCCTCCAGTTTCTCCCACCTTTAAAAACAGGTTCATATAAGTTAATTCTCCTGTCGGCGCTCCTGACCACCAATAAAGATCTGCAGTTGGTTCCCAAGTGCCGTCAATGGCAGCTCACAGCTCCTATTGTATGATATGTGCTGAGAATAGAATAGAATAGAATAGAATAGAATAGAATAGAATAGAATAGAATAGAATAGAATAGAATGCCTTTATTGTCATTTTACTTATGTACAATGAAATTAAAGGGGACAACTCTTGTGGTGCGTAGTGCAAAACAGTTTAAAAGAAAGTGTAAATATGTATACAGTATAAAAACAAGCATGTCAACCAACCAAAAAACGGTAGAGGTGAACATATTGCACTTTGACCCTGGCTGAACACTGAGGATATATATTAAATGCATATCCTTATTCAAGGCATTATCACTATTACAGTACCTGTATTAGCATTAATGGCTAATGCTAGATACTGTGTGTGTGTGTGTGCATGAGGATGGATAAAATGCAGAGAATAAATCCCCTTATGGGGAATATAAAGCGAATTAACCTTTAGCCTATCAACAGCAGAAGTGATTGCAGCATCCATCAAATGTCACATTTGGCTACATTTTCCTTTTGGAAAATTATAAATCTCAGTAGGTTGTTACTGGCAGGTAAATCTTTGCACTAAAGTAGTCAAGTAGTCAAGAAAACTCTTGAGAATCTGCACCACATTTGATTGACAGATGCACTGCTTCACTTCCTGCTACTGAATGTGTTGGAGGTTTCAGAGTTTACAAGATACACTAAATGCACCATTAATACCCTTTTTCTGTCTGTGAGTTCTGTAAAGTTCACAATTATTGGTGTGGTAAAACATATTGGCCTTGACAAAGGTCATGGTGCATTCAGGTACAACTCATAAATTTTGAAATCTGTTCTCAAATTTTAAATGTTTAGCATTTAGCAGAAAGTTCCAACAGTTTTTTTTATTATTATTATTTTCCTTTGATTAAATGCATAGGCTTACATTCGTCATTACATTAAGTTGATTAAGTTTAGTCAATGAACTCTGTTTCCTTGGGCTTCTGACATTATTAGGATACTCCAGTTGTCAGCATTACTGAGATATATATCATGATATCATTATCATATTTCTTGCCATACTACCTAGCCAGGTTAGGCTTACAACTAATGATGTGAGAACAGCATGTATTGTATATGTTTGAAAATCTGATCATCTTACATTATTTATATTAGTATGATCAGTTTTAAAGTTTGAGTGTATTATAATTCCATACGTTGTCATCCTCTTCATTTTACCCTGAAAATAACTTACAAACAAATAGCGCACTCATTCATTCTTATTGTCATATGTACAGTTTTTTCACAAAAATTACATCCTTGGGTACACAAGTTAACATACCCTGAAACCAAGGAGCATTGTAAGAGCTTTGTTTTGTCTTTATCCTAGCACACATACTTTGTAAACACAGTTTCCATGCAAAGTCCTTTGAAATTGAAAAGATTATGGAGAATAAAGTTTATTGATGCTTGATCGAACACGTTAAAGGAATAAATGATTACCTCTTTTGACACAGTCACATCACTGCCATCAGTCTTTTGTAGTTGTATTTAGATGGATCTAACCACATAAAAAGCCAGGTGTTAAACGCATCCAGCTTTTGATCGATTGATCACATTCTGACACATTAATTCCAGTGATTAAATTTAATAGAAGTCTGTTTACTTCTGTTATACAAAGCTAGCAGGTGGCACAGTGCTAAGTCTTAAAAAGCATTTATGATAAGTCGGTGTTTTGTGGCTTTAGTCAGCAGTGCACAGCCCAGTTCTTAAATCCCTCTGTCATGTGCAATCATGTCAGTGAATTTTCAAACTATTCCTGGCAATAGTTGTTGCCAACCAAATCTGAACTTGTGCGTATCGGCTCAGCTGCGCACTCTTGTGTGTTTGGCTTTTTGTGTCTCTGGCCTGTGTTTGTGATGGTGGTTGTTTCTTTTCACAGGGAGTCAGCAGTCCCAGGAGCAGACGAGTCGCAGAAGTGGAAGCACCGGAGAGAAGCACAACGAGAACGGGGTGAGACTTCACTAGATTTATAATGGTGATGTCCAAATACAAATGGATTCACAATAATCTACTCTATATGACTGAATGACATGACATCAAAAGTCCCTCTCCATTCAAACATTTTAGTGGGTTTTAATTTGAGCGTCACTCGGAATTTAGACAGAATGATATCTGTACACAGTTTTGGGTAAATCTGAATTTAAAGTGTGTACTTTGATCGTTTATACTCTGTTGGAATAATCCTCCAATGGGTGACTATTGCACCTTAAATCAAAACATTACTGTTTTCAAAGTCCACCTTGCTACATGAAAGAACAACATAAAAGGACAACTTCTGATAATAACAAATTGTTACCAACACCGATTGCTTCCCCAAGTGTCCCCAAAACTGACTTCTCCCCTGACAGCCTTTACAAAGGCACTGTCGTTGTGTTGCCTCCAAAAACAAGTGCAGTTCATTTAAAGAAAGTCAAAGTAGACAAATGTAACCCAGAGAGAGTTTTCCTTATTCCAGAATGGGAGCAGATGGTGCCAGACCTATCTTCAGCACTAACCTGAAGACTAGTGCATACATCCCTAATTGTCTGGAGTCAGCTGTTGGCTATTATGCAACTTTTACTGCATAGTGGAAACCTGAAGTCACTGATCAGGCATTGCTTCAAGTGGGATTTTTGACGAGCGGACATCTGGTGTCCAGTACTTAAACTGTAGAAGTTGACCATATTTGTGTATTAACAGACCCCAGAGGAAGTGTTTTAGTAGTTTTTAATGGGAGCATTAAAGTTCAAGTTCACTTTGTGCTATATTATTACTGGCAACGCTGTTTTGAGGTAAAAGTATCTGAGGAAACATTACTTCTGATATTAAAGTGACGTTAAAGAGTAACTGCACAGTCTCTGGTGTTTCATGTCTAGACACAGTCAATATTTCCTTCCCAGGTTTCCCATTGTTGTGCATGTTCAGCTTTGGGATACGTTTGCTAGAAGATGCGAATGACTCCGATAAGAGCAGCCTCTGGCACGGTGTCTTCTCTCTGTGACCATCTGTCCCAGATTTCACAATGGGAAAGTGTTACGGTCAAGGAACCACTAATTCAACCTTAAGGGTGAAAGGAATCTTCCAGTGAAGTAAGAAATAGAAGGATTGTGTTTTTTGTTTTGTTTTTTAAGTCTATGGCAGTGTAGGAGAAGAGCACCTAGAGGCCATTCCTTTCATTATCTTAAACCTATGACTTCTGACCCTGTATATGTGAAATCTAGATCATATTACTTAAAACATGGGTTATTGATCAGCCGGCCCTTAAACGCATCAGAGCAGGACAGACAAAAATGGCCGTTCCATCTTTACTGCGCTCTCATCCAAAACCTCTGCTTAACCTCCCAAGTGCTAAAGCTCATTTGTTTCTGACTTTCTTATTAATATCTGATTTAGCAGATTATATCAGTTGGATGATATAACAGGCCGTAAGAGGATCATTGCTTTGGTTTTTCCATGGACTGCTGCCCAAACCCTGGGGGCTTTCTGTCCACCGAGCTGAGCCGATCACCCTGTTGAGAAGCCACCGCCTCCTAAAGAGCATAGCTGCCCCAGGGGAAGGCAGCACTGCTCACACACATTTTCATTCAATTTTTTCATCCTTTACATCTTCTTTCATTAGCCTAACATAGCTGAAAATCAGTCAATATTAGAACGTCATCATGTGTTTGTCAAATGTCTACAAGATCTCGATACTTCGTGGGGAGCATTACACACTCTGCAGGGCGTTTCTCCAACTTCCTCTTCGTCACTGTCTGAGGGTACGGGTCTGTTTCTCCCTCGGGTGAATTGTCACTGATGTAGTATTGCCTCAGTACGCTTGAGTGTGGCTGTGTGTGCCAGTGGCTTCCCCCACTCTCCCCATCTCAGCTTCACTTGAGTCACCACGTCCCTCCCCCCACCCACTGTGGCTTCCTAGATACCTTTTATATCTGCTACACCTTAATAAATACCAGCTAGGAAAGTGCTGGAAATCTAACAAAAGGATTAAAAAATGTTTTGTCCCCAACTATTTTACTGCTTGTTTGTGGGCACGGCAAGCAAATCAAAAATAGTGTACTGTAGGGAAATACAAGTCAAACGAACTTGAACTCTGTTGATATGCACTATTTCATCACCTTTAAACAATTCCCCTGCCAGCACAGATATTTAACATTTCTGACTGTGTTACTGAAAGAAAAAAAAAAAAAACAGTGACATTTCCCACATCAGCTTCTCTCTCCTCCCTCTTTGAAAACACTTCCTAAAGGCGCAGTCGAGGAGCACTTGAGAATTTCAAAGCCGATTGTAGTTTGGAGGACTGTGCCTCATGCTTGCTCAGAAAGAGTGTTTTAGCAGCCAGAAACTGCTTTGAGAATGTTCAGACATCTATACAGTGACAGACCGGCAATGGAGTGTTGTGTTAAAAAGGCGCCGATGTCTGACTCAAGAGGAGAACTTCACTGAAACTACTGGTGCAGGTGAACTCTGTTTATTATTTCTGGTGCCTTCGATTGCTTCTGTTTCATGGTTGTGACAATAGGTGGCATTAGTCTGTACTTCTGTCAATGTATCTTCTTGGTTTACATCCAGGTTTTTATATATTTAGAACAATAATATTCCATTGAGTTCATCTGTGTATGTCAACCCAGTGATGAAGTGGCGACATGTCTTGGGCATACCTCTTCTTTTTGTCTGGTGGGATGGTCATTGTTTTGGTGATGTTAGGATTGACTATGTACTTGCAGCTAAAAATAATGTCAATAGATTGAAATATTGTTGTGTTGTATGATTTCAGAAAAGGCGTGGGATTAAATAAGTGTTTATGTCTTCACTCTTGTTTACTTCTTGTGTAAATAACACTGAAATTGAATTAATTGTTTTTTAGTGTAATAGTATGCATTTTTAAGTTGTCTGGTGTTTTATTGCTTCAGGAATTTGCTTTCGTTGTTGGTTGTATTGTTTTTTTTGTTTTTTTTTTAATATGTCATTCATTCGTTCATTCATTCAATTTCATACCCAACTTTCATCCAGTAGTAGCTGGGATAGGCTCCCGCACCTCCATGATTGAATGAATGAATGAATTATTCATTGATTAAATTGAAAATACACATATTTTAATGAGGGATTTGTTTGCAAGTTTTAAAGGTTTAACACTAAGGTTTTAAACAAGATGTACTGCACAAAACTATCAAGTGTAAAGGATATATTTTTTTTGCCTATTTTCACTAAAATTGGTCTGGTATTAACAGAATGAAATAATCTGCAAGCATATCCATAACAAAAATGGTTTGCTGCAGTCCTCTTTTTTTTTGTTATTTATGAATGTCACTGCAAGTATGAGCCATAATAAAGTCATTAAGCAGGTTATTGAAGCAACCATTATTAACGACATCTGAAAATACATGAATTTGAAGGCATCAGTGTGGCACAAACTGTCAGAAGCTCTCAACAGGTCTGTGCTTCTCCACATTTTCAGTCTGCAGAAGTTTACAGCGTATTATCTCTAAGAATAGCTCTTCCTACACAAAAACATATGCACAGCTCTTTTTGACTATTTGTGTGCTTTTTGCGATGTGTGCAAACAGAAAATGACACAACGTCCTCAGAGGCTCAAATCTCCCTCCTCACTAACTGGATCTCATCACAATTAATATCCTGCTGTAGTGATGTGAGGAGGAGGGGGAGGAGGAGGAGGAAGACTCACTGCTCTTACTTGGTTTGAGCCTCTGGCTGGAGAAATCAGACAGACTTTAAAATCATTGCTGCAAATGGCTTTTTGCGTAACTTCTTTCTGTGTTTTTTTGTGTTTTATCCTTATGTAACTTTTTAACTTGTATAACTTTTTATAGCGAATGTTTTGATTGTACTTAATTTGTCTAAAAATCCTGGAACTAAAGTTTATTGGAATAAATATGATATACTTTTACACTTGATAGGAGCTGCCAAATTAGCTATCTATGTCAGTTTTGTTTGGTTGTTGCATTAAGTGGTTGAATTTGTATCCGCATATCCGTGTTGTTCTAATATTGGTGAAGTTGATAATCTAACTGATGCCTCACAATTCAGCACTTTATTTTCTATGCAGCATTTTGTTATTATACACTTAAAACTTCAACCTGAGACCACTGCTGAAGCCTACAAGATGCAATACCTCCTCACACTCCCCCACCCTCCATTTTTTGTTGTACCCTATGTAGTTTTTTTGTATTGTCATTTCTTGTCTATTTGTATTCTATTGTCTTATCATATCACTGCAAAACCAGATGCCCTCTGGGGACCAAGTTGAAGCCAACAAGCCTTTATTTATTTATTTATTGTGGTGAAGATTGAAATTTTCACTTTTTAGTTTTTTTTTTGTTTTTTTTTTTGTTTTTTGTTTTTTTTTTTTATACCAAAAACTGCTATATGTTGAGTCTCCTATGAGAGTTACTTGTTCCAATATGACCTCCCTTAGTTTCAAGTAGTTCCAAATCTGGAGCTTTTCTACATGATGTCCTTATTGATTCGCGCTTTCAGCTCAACAATCACTGATGTAAATGCTCAGAAAACCTCTGTGTATTTCCAGTCTCAGTTGACATCATTGTATTATTATTTAGCTGACCAGTTGTTGTGTGTGTCTTTGTGTAGGTGGGGAATCAGCGTGTGGAGCTCACACTGTCCGAGCTGCAGGAGATGGCCACACGGCAGCAGCAGCAAATCGAAGCTCAGCAGCAGATGCTTGTTGCAAAGGTAACCAGTCATCTTCACGGATTTATGCATTATTAATCATTCTTTTGCAGGTGACAGTCTTCACCTTATAAGCTAGATTTGTCATGATCATACAATTCCACATACAGGATGCAAAGGCAAACATCCTATGTTCTTCTTTCATTCTGTGATATGACTGAATTCTAATGGACTAACAGTCGCAGACAAGTCCAACTATGTTTTGGCCCGAGTCTTGAGGCTTTCTGTTGGACTAGTGTGGCACTGCTCTCATCCAAAGTGTCCCGTCGTGACCCAAAATGAGGCCAAACGGTTATGTAACAAATGAGATGGGATGAGTCACGGCACCAGGACCATCCCAAATTCATATTTCAGTCAAGAGGAACACGTGCGCAGATATTGCAGGATGTACTCAGCCACTTTAATTATCTTGTGTTTTGAACGCTGAGGACTGACCCTTTATCAAACCGGTCACACTTCTACATTCCCAGCATTTCATCTTGGCCCATGGGGATCTTTTCTGAGCTTTACTTTTTGGGTAGTAATCACCAAGTTTAGTTTAGTTGTTTCACACATATGTACACAAAATGAAGGAAATATCACAAGTATGCGTGGGTGTGGCACAAACCTGAATACACTATCAACTGTTTTTGTTTTTGCCTGGATCACCCATTATATAAAAATAAATTAAACCATTAGGCTGCAAATCTCCACAAAAACCTTTTACCTTGTCATTCCTGGTGGCTTTTTCAGTACACTAACGCAGTCTGACCACAGTGCTTGTGGTGTGCTGATCAGTCATGCAACACTAAGCCCACTGTAGGCCTTGCAGATCGAAAGGCAGTTCATTGCCTCTGTTGTGGTGTCTAAAAAGTAGGCCTACTCGAAGCCCTGCAGTCATTTGGCAACCTGGGCTTGTCATTTCCTATTTTCAGACCTAAACTGGAGCAGTTCTCAGTTGGATAGAGAGATGAAGTCATCTGACCCTTTCTTCAGCCTTCAGACAGTCTTGACACAGCTCAGCAAGATTTAGCCTAGTTCCAGGGATCGTCTGCCACGTATATAGTCACAGGATTACTGTTATTGTTCAAATTAATCTGTTGAATTAAAAAAATTGATCTGTAATCCATAAGTGCCATGAAATTTGCTCCTCAATATAGATTGAAATGTTGGTAGGTTTTGTATTTAAAGCTCTAGAGTGTGATTCTTTTTCTTTTTTTACAGTAATAATCTAAAAATCAGAGTTACTGTGTTTTCATGTGTTGTTGTTCATGGAGTCCAGCCTGTTCTGTCATGACTCTACAGTTGAGTCTCCTTTTTTTTATCTACTTTAAAGTGGTTGGTACCCAGTTCTCAGAATGGAGAAAATAAACACTGGCTTTAACAAGGGATATTTTTTAAACCCACTGTAGCAGAGGATAGGAGAATTCAGCAAGTTGTAATCTGCACTTCAATTAAATATTATTTGGAGGAACTGGAATACATTAAAACAATCATGCATGTATTTACCTGTTTACTAATGAAATTTCAATCTGTTTTTTCTTTGTTTCTACAGGAGCAACGTTTGCGTTATCTGAAGCAGCAGGAGCGACGTCAGCAGCAGACCATTTCAGAGAGTGAAAAGCTGCAGAGGCTGAAGGACCGTGTGGAGAGCCAGGAGGCAAAACTGAAGAAGATCCGGGCAATGAGAGGCCAGGTGGATTACAGCAAGGTCATCAATGGAAACCTGTGTATGTATTAGTTTTATTTTAGTATTTCAAAACTGATCACAAGACAGTGTTTCTGCTCTGATGCAAAATTCTGTTGTAATCTTTCCTTGAGGCTTGGTGGAAGTTATAATGCTTCCAGAGCTGAGAATTAATCCTGGACAAAATACACCCAGCTGATGTAAAAGTATGATTACATTATGACTGAAATGATGTGATGGCTGTGTTTCTTACACCCAGCGGCAGAGATCGAGCAAGTTAGTAGCCTATTCCAAGAGAAGCAGGCGGAGTTACAGGCAGCGGTGCTAAGGGTGGAGCAGCTCAGCCTTCAGCTGGAGGACCTGCGGCGGGGGAAACTCAACGGCGTGCAGACTGCTCTTGGCGGACAAGTCACCGGTGCTGCAGCTTTAGAGCTCCGCAAACTCTACCAGGAGCTTCAGGTATTGTTTACCTGTATGATAACCTATGGTGTTATGGCTACAGTTTTAACACCATCTAATACACTAGTAAAACTGAACTACTTAGTAATTCTTTCACCTTTTTAATGTGCAGATTCGAAACAAGTTGAACCAAGAGCAAAATAGTAAACTGCAGCAACAGAAAGAGCTTCTCAACAAGCGCAACATGGAAGTGACACTCATGGACAAGCGCATCAGCGAACTGCGAGAACGCCTCTACAAGAAAAAAGCTGAGGCACGTCAAAAAGAAAACCTTCCTGTAAGACAAGGAGCACAAAAAAGATTAGAAATGAAGAAAAATTGGAAAATTGGTCCAATATTCATTTAAAGTTGTAAAGTAAAATCTTCTTTGATTTAATATTTATTTGGCTCTCTTTTCCTACAGCTCAACAGAGCCAATGGTCCCCCCTCTCCACAACCAGCCCCTGGGACTTTGGGTCGGGTGGCTGCCGTTGGGCCATACATTCAAGTCCCTGTTCCCGGCCGACAAGAAGGGGGTTATACTCTGCCACCTGATCCACTGAAACCTCAGACTTTGGGTGTCAACAACCAAGCCAACCAGGGCCGCACCAAGTCAGGTTGGTCATTTTAGTCAATGTCCATGTGTTCCACAGATGCAGCAAAATGTGATATACAACAAGTAAACTATCAGCATCAGTTGGTGCTAGTTTATGTTCTTTAAGCTTTTGTTAAATTCCAGTTCAACTGAATTTTCCACTTGCACTAAATTAACATAGATTTGTGAGAAAGTTGTTCCTGGCTTCACTGTCAGAGCTGCACCATGGTGCTTCTACTACATCTTGCATGCTACACTGTTTCCTTCCTACCTGGCTTCTCTGGACATTATATCTGTAATTCTTCTCCTTCCTGTCTAACCTCACTCTTTTCCTGTGTACTCTGTTGTGTATACTGTGATTCCCTCCCTTTTCTCTCCTCTCATGTGTCACTGCTGTCCTGTCTTTGTAATGTCTTCGTTTTACTGGGTGGGGTGGGGCAATGCTTCCTGGGGCAGATGGTGTGCGAAAGCCTCCCGGCCCTTGGAAGGTGTCTGATTTAGACATCGTTGTGGACCCGGTACCCCCGTCCCTTCCAGAAACACACCCAGGCCCTGGAGCCTCCACTGGCTCTGATGGCACGTCCCGTGAGTGCACAGTGTTGCATAAGCAGAGGGATGGCACCTTCTGAACCTTCTCTCTACTGTAGCACAGGATCCTCAGCAAAATCTGGAGTTTACCGCATTTTACAGCTGTATTTTTGAAAGATCATTGTCACTTTAGTTACTATTTGTGTAACTGACTGAGTAATCAACATTACAAAGATTCATTTTTAGCCTAATGTTGTCATGAATCTACACTCAGTTTGACAATTTTCACACTCCATAGAACTGGCTGATTAAAATGAATGAAAATGATGCTTCTCCATTCTTAGACAAAACAACGCTGAGTTGCTTAGAAACTGAGGAGAAGATGCATCTGTGCCTGTTTAACTTGATAAACTGCTGTCTGACACATCCTTGTTTGGCATTAAGCTTTTCTGTCAGTGCAGCATTCAGGCAGTTTTTCTGGACTGGAGAGAGAACATGTGGATGTTTAATTTGCAGCATTTGCTGTAATGACGTAGTATGGAGTGCTGCCAACTTGAAATACTTTGCTGCCATCTGCAGAATTTTTATTCTCTTCATAGTCTTCAACATCAGTCATCTTATGAAGCGACTGTCCTGGCTGATCCTGTGGGTGCACATCTGCACATTTTAACACTTCTGAGAAGGTTCAATGAGTCAAGTGCCTCATAAATTTACACATAACAAGCAGTCCAAAGCATTTGGGCTACTTTGTTATGCTGTTGTAACGTCCTCTGCGTGCCTAACTTTAACATACACATCACATCCTCACAGCAACTATTCATAAACACTTCACATGCACAAGAAAATTCACTTGTTCACGTTGAAGTGTCATAGGATTCACTCAGCAGCTGTCACTTAGGTGATCATTTTCATTCCTCACAGACTGTAGAAATATGTATGGCAGTTATGTCCTTATTGTATGAAAATGGTAGGACATCTGAAGTTAGAACCAGAGGAAACAACAGACAGTTTTATGAATTAACTGTAATTTGGCCAATAAATATCTGGAGTTACCAGAGGTATATTCTCAGACATATACACCTACATACTGTAACTACCATAGACTTTAGGTCTGTGGTGATTCAGTCACGCTACGTATTTATTTGCTGTCATTTGACTCAAAATATATCTGTCTAATGCTGTTTTTGTTGTGTCTTTCTTTTTCTGTCTTCTTCCTTTTGACCCCCCCACCTTTTAAAGGTGTGTTTTTATAATCATAGGAAATCTTGATACAAACAGTTCGTGCATTAGTCACTCACTGTCAGTCTTTGAATACAAAAGTGCCATTTAGCTAGTGGTAGGAACTAAAAAAAACTTCGGTGACCAAAAATAAGTAAAATTGAAAAACTGTAATGCAGAAGCCTTCATTTCCATTATTGGTGTGAAGTGAAGGTTCTGGGTTTTTATCCTATCCTCCTTAAACATTTAGTCTGCAATGATAAAGACAACACATGTCATAACACATAGTAATTTACCTACAGATTATTTCCTATAATTTTTTTCATATTATATTACATTTGGGGGGAAAAAGATGATTAATAAACCAAAAGTAAAAATAAACACACTTAAAATGTCAACCATTGAGAGCTTGTATATATTCCAAGATCTGTACTTTGGGACATTTCTCTTCCGTAGACCTCCCTCTTTCTTTTTTTAGTCATTCCAAAATACAAGTACATGGAATCATTTCTTAGTAAATCACCTTTACTTTGAAAATATATCTCTAAGCAGACTTTCTATTTTTTGAGATCTCTTGTTATCTGGCTTATTTGCAACTTTGAAAAAAAATGCAAAATTAACTTCAACAAAAATATTTTTCATTGTGATATCTAATTAATACGACAGGCTTATGAAAATCCTGAACCTTCCATTTATCGCCAATCCTAGGTCAAAATGGTACAAATATATATACTATATGGATGTAAAATTTCATACATGCTTCATGATGTTTCTAAGAATTTTTATTTTTTGTATTTCAAACACTTTAAAAACACTGAAAATAATATACTATTTAGACCTAGTTCTGGTGGACATGCTTTGTCACTAGTTCTAAAAGAGGCCAGTGCTTCTGATACCATATTGATGACTGCATTATGTTAATTTTTTTGTCTTTCAATGCACTTACTTTGTCCTACTTGTTTCTCAGCTAATGACACTGGTTGGCCTCCTGTAGGCAAGACCAGCACAACTCTGAAGCCACCTGAGAGAAGAGACTCAGGAACTGATACCCAGGGCAAAAGCCCTCCCTCAGGCTCACCTGTTGCTCCCACTGCAGAAAAGGTTAGTGCTTCCTAGCTTCTTCTAAATCCTTTTAACCTCTGCACATTTGTCTTTTCTTTCATTAGTCACTTCAGGTATACTATCATCTCTGTTTTCAAAAGTAAAGTGTATTTTACTTTGGAATATATACTGCAGTGTTATTAATATTGAAGGTAATTTTGAAGTTGGACTCCTTTCACACAACTTTAGCTGTTGATGATAATCCCAACCTTCAGATGTAAGTGATTCTTGGTTCTAGATCTAGTAAAGTGATGCTGCTGCTCTGTAATCAGTCTTCCTGTCCAAGAGCCAGTGCCAATGTTGGGAATGGTGTATGAGATTACCAACTCTTAGGCTGTACCTGAGGTTTTCTGTTCAAGCTTTTCTGACAGTGTTAAATATTATGGTTTCCCGTAGGTGCTAGACTCCAAAATTGCAGTCTCCTCCCCCGCTATATCCAAACCACAGCCACCCCCTTACGGCTCCCACCTCACCTCCGCAAACTCAGCTAGCTCCTTGGAGCGCCGTAAAGATGCACCACCTCCACCTCGCCCCCTCCCAAACCCACCAGCTCCTGCTTGGCCCCGTGTGCCGCCCTCCACAGGATCATCCTCCCAACAGATTCAACAACGTATCTCAGTGCCACCAAGTCCCACTTTCCAGCCCAACCCACCTCTCTTCCCTCCTGGGCTGAGCGAGCGACTGGATCCTCCACCAGCTGTGGCAGTACGGCCCTTCATTGCAGACAGGGGGTCACGGCCTCAGTCACCTCGTAAGGGCCCAGCAACCATGAACTCCAGCTCCATCTATCACATGTACCTCCAGCAGGCGGCACCGAAGAGCCAGCCACCCAAGCCTACTCTGAAAGCAGGTAAAACCCACATCTGAAGAACAATTGTCTGATCATCAGAACCAGCGAACGAATGTTTATTTTCATTGTTATGATGTAGTTTAATTTCAAGAAATTTCTTCCTGTTTAGTAATTTTTTGGCATTTTTTTGTAGGCTACCAACATGCCAGCTAATTAATTATTGACAAAACTTCCACATTCTTTGTTTGTGTCTAGTATATGGGAAGCCTGTCCTGCCGTCCAGCTCGACTCCCCCCTCGCCCCTACCTTTTGTTCAGGTTGGAGGAGCTTTCCCATTTCTTCAAGGCCATCCCAGTGGAGAGGATGCCTTCGATGGTGAGTTGGATGATCTTGAGTGCTTCCAGCATCTGGAGCCCTCAGCGCCTCCTCCCAGTGTGGAAAACATCCCTCGACCACTCAGTCCTACTAAGCTGACACCCATGGTACACTCCCCACTGCGCTACCAAAGTGATGCTGACCTAGAGGTGCTTCGTAAAAAACTGGCCAATGCTCCGAGACCCCTCAAGAAGCGGAGCTCCATCACAGAGCCTGAGGGCCCAAGCGGTCCTAACATTCAGAAACTGCTTTACCAGAGGTTTAACACTCTAGCAGGAGGGATAGAGGGGAACGGAGTGAGTGGATCAGGAGGTGGCAATGGTGCAGGTAATGGAACTCCGTTTTATCAGCCAGCTAATCCTCCTGGTTACCTGGGAGGTGATGCTGTGGCAGATACGGACAATGGCAACCTCCCCTCTGAGACACCACTTCCACCACCACCTGGGGGAGAAGAGCTTGGCTCTGAGACTCCACCATCATCTACTGATGCAAACGACAACCAGCCATTGCCCTCACCACCCGAAGGAATTGTGGACCCAGCAGAAGCAGAGGGAGCTGAGGAAGATGACAACAACAACAACGTAGAAACCTCTGAAGCTTTGCTCCCCAGTCCCGTACCAGAGGTCAGCACACCAGAGGAGAGCGGCACAGCAGTCTCACAGTCTGTGGTGAGAGACATTTACACTCACACTCACGTGAAACTATTGGATTTACGGTGTCAGCACAAATATTGGAGAGTAAAAATACCAAGTTTAGTGAGTATAAAGTTTCCAGTATTGATATATATCATATTTTTGCTGTGATCCCTTAAATGTGGTTATGAAACAGTTGTACAATTTGTGATTTTGCTATGCGTGTTTGTGTGGACACATTTCACAAAAATACGGAATGAAGACAAGGTATTTCACAGTTAAACAGACAACTATATCATCCAAAATTAGTGTGATACAGTTATCTGCACTGTATGTATGAAGACTTCTTACATTAAAAAACACAAGTACTAGAAAATATGCACAACTGCATTGTATAAATATATAATATGTGAATAAATAAGTGTTCACAGATACTCATAGGTCTGTGTCAGTGGATAAAATCACTGAAAAAATCTAATTTTTAATGCACTGAAGCAGATTTTAACAAGTAAAGATGTAAGTCTTGTTTCCTCTTTCCATCAATATAGGAGAAGCGCACAAACCTGAAAAAGCCAAACTCAGAGCGCACTGGCCATGGCTTTAGAGTTAAATTTAACCCTCTGGCCCTCCTGCTCGACGCCTCGTTGGAGGGTGAATTTGACCTCGTCCAAAGGATCATTTATGAGGTGTGTGTTTCCTCTGTGCATGTTGTTTTCTGTGTTATATAAGGCATATTTGCATGTGCAATTGATAGTTATACTCTCACTTCCAGGTGGAGAATCCCAGTACTCCGAATGATGAGGGCATCACACCCCTGCACAACGCTGTGTGTGCGGGACATCACCACATTGTCAAGTTCCTGCTCGATTTTGGAGTGAACGTCAATGCAGCAGACAGTGATGGATGGTGAGTCCAATGCCTCAACTTGGAGACATCGCTTTTTTTTTTTTTTTTGCTTTCAGTTCTTGTACTCATTTTCCATAGGCTGCTCACATGTCCAATATTTCCTTTTCGCATGAACAGGACTCCTCTTCACTGTGCTGCATCCTGCAACAGTGTTCATCTCTGCAAGTTGTTGGTTGAATCAGGGGCAGCCATTTTTGCCAGCACCATTAGTGATGTGGAAACTGCTGCAGATAAATGCGAGGAAATGGAGGAGGGCTACATCCAGTGTTCACAGTTCCTTTATGGTGCGTATTAGCCGTATCAGTAGATTAAAAAATACTTTCTCTGTGGAAAAGTCTCCCAAATGTTGGCAAATACAAATGTTAGGTCCAGGGTTGAATAGCATTTGCAGATGAAGATACTGGTATGTTACAGATGCAGTACTGACAGTCTGCTTTGGGCTTACATTTGCAGGTGTCCAGGAGAAGCTGGGCGTGATGAACAAAGGGACAGTGTACGCTCTGTGGGTGTACGAAGCTCAGAACCCAGACGAGCTGTCATTTAGTGAGGGAGACGCCATCACCATTCTGCGACGGCAGGATGACAGTGAAACCGAGTGGTGGTGGGCACGGCTCGAGGACAACGAGGGCTATGTTCCCCGAAACCTGCTGGGGGTAACTATTATTTTATACTTTTCCTGTTATTTCTCTACAGGTTTACATCTGTTACTGTTACGTACAGTTACTTTCACCAATCTAAGTAAAGTTCTTTTTAGTGCTTGACCTTGTCAGATTTTAGATCATGCTAATATTTGGTCACTTTTTTACTTAAATATTAGTAATTGTACATATTTGATGCTAATTATGTATTTTTTTTTCTAATGTAAGTTGAGGCTGCAAGAAGTTATTTAATGAAAGTGGTTTATTGTCCAGTCCCTCCAGAAAAATGTGGGGAAAAATCCTTGATTGTGTGGCCAAAAATCCTTGATTTTGCAATGGAATATGTGGGGTTTATATGTAATTTTATGTAGTGAAATTGCAGGAATTTGCAAAAAATGCGCAAAGTTGTGAAAATACGCAGGAACCGGAAAAACATGCCTTTCAATGAAAAAAACTGATTCTTCTCCCACACCCTGTTCTAACTAGGCTATTACTGAATGACAAATGTCTAATTACATCCTGTGATAAGCAAACATACAAGAATAAGCAAACACTACATGACAGAAAGTGAGTGAGTTTAAGTTCTTTGTTTTCTAAGCATGGCTTCAACATGGCTTTAACATTCCTGAGTCACAAGTGTCAAAAATAAAATAACTGCTTCCTGCTTCACTTAAAGTGAGGTAGAACAGGCCTTCTGTTTCAAGGCTATTATAGCCTTTATGCTCATAGACCATTATTATTGCTGCAGGATAAACCTTTTTCAAATGTTTTGTGCTGGAAAAGTGGCTCCAGCATCGATTTTCTCTTATGTTCCAACATACAATTGCATGGGGTGTAAAATAGTGTGAACCCACTTTCATGTTGGACCTCAGGGTACTGGTTTGCGCTGTCTTTTGCAGATATTTTTGTTGGCAAATGAACTGCATTTTTCATCATCTTGCAGGATTTATTTCTAAGGCTCGCAGTTAGTTTACTTTCTGTGGACGCACGAGCTAATGATGTTGCACATCTCATATTACATCACTACCCATGTCAAGTTACAATACAATATCGTTTAACCTTATGCGGAAAAGTGCGGGGATTATGAAATCCTGCGAGCCCAGCATATTTTGCACAGAAATATGCTATGTACAGAGAATTGAGATACTGTTTCTCTCTCACCTTGTTAGATACCATGCATTTAAAAAAAAAAAAAGGTAAAATCAAATAAGAATAGGAATAAATAAAGTGTATGTGTCAGTCTATTTACAGTCGCTGCAGCAGTGCAATATAGTGACTGTTTATGAGGTGAGGAGGCGCATAGTGAAACCAAACGGCAACAGATTTGTCAAAGAAAAACCAACACACCAGAGAACTCAAACTAGTCATAATAAAACTATCCCTTTTTCTATTTTCCAGCTCTATCCGAGGATCAAACCTCGCCAGCGCTCGCTGGCGTAGTATCTCACTCCACTGACTTCTGGCTACCAGCTGGACTCGTGACAAAACCAAGAGCAGTGAACAAAGGAGCCTGGTGCTCTTTCTTCTCCCAGTGGCCATAGCCTCCCCGGCCCTCTGCTTCTCAACCCCCCCCCCCCCCGAGCTCTGACGCACTGGGCACCAAACTCGGATGCACACATTTACACTCGCACACACAGTGAAACAAAAAGCACTCCTGATGTGGAAATCTCTTAAACCACTCCATCCTGATTCCCCCGTCTTTCAATCTATTGCTCTGTCATTGTCCTGACTTGATTTTACCCCAATTCAGTGTCAGCTTTGTATCAGACATCAACATGAAGACTGAGTATTTCTTGGCAGTGTTACACCATCTCCATTCCCTAACAGCAGCATTGGTTTACATGAAACTACACTGACAGTGGAGCATCATATTTGAGGGTGAGAATCTGTCTATTTTACCAGTGTCATTTGAATTTTTATGTTAAAGAACACTAAGTGATTTTAAGGCTAATCTGATCTTCTGCCATGAATTATTCCTGTTGTCTAACCACCAAAGATAAAAGCAGATGTAACTATTAAAGGTGAAAATTAATCTAGACAAAGAGTAGAAAACGGTTATAGAAAGAGAGAACAAAGAATTTTGTTGATCTTTAGTATTAATAACACCTTCCAGTCTGAACCAAACCTAATGTAAAACCTCCTT
Source organism: Apogon hyalosoma (assembly GCA_037367295.1). Lineage (NCBI taxonomy): Eukaryota > Metazoa > Chordata > Actinopteri > Kurtiformes > Apogonidae > Apogon > Apogon hyalosoma. Next base: position 22,002,662 of record JAPQRP010000018.1, read on the forward strand.
GGTTCCCTCCAGTTAAACTAGTACAAATAAATCTAGATCCAAAGTTCACAATTCACCTTTCACACATTTAATAAATACAATTGAAAGGTTTGTTCAGTGTCATCTGTTCAGAACGTACAGTTTGTAAGGACAAGTATTGTGGGTGTGTAGCAAAGACAATAATAAACTATAACTACCACTAATTTTAAATGAGGGTTTGTACCATTATCCTTTTTTGTGTGACATGATTTATGTATTAAGCTTTGTTGAAATCCTACTTGAATGAGAAACCTGAATAGACCTGTGGAGTCCATATTTTTGAGAGATCTGATTACCCCTGTCTCATTCATGGAAATCAAACCAAGAGTATTTTGATTCACCAAAAAAGTCTGCCAAATACTTAGAAGTTGTATCTGTTACAGTGTCTATGGAGAAATATAACAGATCTTGTACTTAAAGAATCAGAGGGATAACATTTGGTAAATAAAGTTGATTTCCATTTTTCAAGAGGCAAAATTTTACCTTTTGTCCACAAAGTTTTATGTTGTATTTGGAGTAGGTTTCTCTGTTTTCTTAAAGCTCCTGGTATTTACAGTTTATGTTTTAATTAGTTCCTGTATTACGATTAAGTTGGACCTCACTTCAGTATCCATAGTTGAGCCGAATCACTCAACAACATGGAAAGGAGATGCTAAAGTGTTATCTCTTTGCATGAAAAGAAGTTGCAAATGTTAAATGAAATCCAGACCCTGCACTTTGATGAAATCCTGTAATCATCAACCAAAGCCATCTTATGAAGTCTGTTTACCCACCAGACAGTTATCAGTCAGTTGTAATGACCTCCATATTCGCAAAATCACAAACCCCTTTTATATCTCGACTGTAATGTCACAGTTATGATTTTGTTAGGGCTGTTGCAGTCTCCACTTGAAACACTTAATCTCAGGACCAACATGGTGCTGCTGACACTGTTCCACCACTAAACTAGTGATCATATTTCTATTTTTGCTCTGTATAGACATCACATTCATTTGGGCGGTGAACCAAACACCAATGCAGCCCAGATTTTAAACACTATCACTGACGGGCATGAGTTATTGACAGAAGAAGCGACGATTATCGTGTCTGAAATGGAAAACTTAAGCCTCAGCCTCAGACAATCCTGAATATGCCCTCTACTTGCTTCTGTAGCTGCCCCCCCTTCCTTTTTTCAGGTATACACCACACCAGTAACACTAATACATGTGTTATCTATCACATTGCTGAACATCTGGAGTCCATCAACTTGTTCTGAACCTTGAGTGAATGAGTATTATGCCAAGTGGCCCAGGCTTTACCATGGCTTAAAACTGTACATAGTGTGAAGAGATGTGTTCTATGTCTGTTTGCTGTATGGACAAGTGGGCTTTCTGTATAAAAATGCTGTACTCACACATTAAATTCTGTAAATGGTGAAAAATAAAACAGAAGCTCTGGCATGACCAATGTTAGCTTTTATTGAAGATTTTTTTTTAAATTGTTTGACTTTTATACTTCTCAAAATGATCCACAAATATACTGGTTTGTTATTATACTTGCTGCATGATTGTAAACTCAGGTAGATTTATGTTAGGATCCAGGATATCAACACTACAATACCACATAATTATATTATAAATACCACATACTTTATATTGAGGATTAAATACCACCTCATTAAACTGATCAGAATTCATATCTTTGTTTGCCCATGTTACCAGTCACTGCTGTTAGTTAGAAGCTGCTTTTTATTCTTATTTGCCATTTTAATAACTGTATCTTAAAGGTGATATTTCAGTATGATTACTTTTGTGGCAGTAAGACTCTTCATTGATTTCAGTATAGGTTTTTACCTTCGTCTTTGTTTTACAATTGAGTGTTAACCACACATTGAAGCAAATATGAAAAGTTTCTTACCTGGGAGACAGAATAGGTAATAAGTGTTAGGGTTTAATCACAGGGAAATGAAAAGACAATATCAGGGAAAAGTGGCTTGTGCAGTTAATGTCTGTCAGGAGACGTTTCTATTATGCCTTTTATATTTTTACACCAGTGGAGGGCGCTGAACCATTACCCATGAGGACTCCTGAATCATCAGGGTCTTTGAGGATAATAAGAACATTATTATAATGGGAAAAGAAAAAAAAAAACTAAGCAGTAGATAGTTATGTACAATCATTATTATTTCCCAGTGGCTGTTTCTTAATTTTAATTTTAACCTCCTCTACATTACAGGTAAGACATTTAAACCTAGTATGAAGTGTTCTTACTTCAAAATACATGTGAACTCAATTAAAACAACAAAAACATTGACAGCTGACAGGGTGCACCATAAAAAAGACAAATGTGTATTATCATTCTTACTGCAGTGATTATTTTATCTCACAAAGGCTGCCATTTTAGTATATATTCATATATTTACAGTTTACGTTGTCATATTGTGAGTTTGTTTTGAGGTGAAGAGTGTTGTAATTCTGTTCTATTCTATTCACACTTAAATACGTCGTTGACCACGTAATTTATATTTTGATCATTAATAATCAGTTTGACTTTTTTTTTTTTAAGACAAATAAGGTCACACTGATACCAGTATTTTTATGTGAACATGTTGAGTATGCTAGATGTGCTTGTATTGTCAATTATCTATCTATCTATCTATCTATCTATCTATCTATCTATCTATCTATCTATCTATCTATCTATCTATCTATC
>JAPQRP010000018.1:22005470-22042975 GCA_037367295.1 Apogon hyalosoma
TATCTATCTATCTATCTATCTATCTATCTATCTATCTATCTATCTATCTATCTATCTATCTATCTATCTATCATATCCTGACCATTTATACACTATTTTTTTCTATTAATCGGGAAAATAATGGATTAATTAATCAATCAACTGTGGAAATAACAGTTTGTTACTGTCCTAGATGCCATTTAAAATTACATTGTGAGCCTTAATAGAAGCCTCAATAGTTAAACTTCTTGCCATATCTATTGGTTTGATGTTTGGATATTTCTGTCTAAATATTTGTCAAGGTATTTATAACCATGAAATCGTAAACTGTGGAGTCATTACATTCAACCACAAAGTAAACAAATTCACTCTTTGTTGCACTGCAGTCTAAATGTGTCACTGGCATTTCTACTGCTTCCGTGAACTATGATGTTTATGTCTTAGAACACTACAATACCCATAAGGCAATGTATAACTAATGAAAGGCGCATGCGCGTTAAGAGTCGGAGTAAACGGATGACATCACGGCCACCCCGGACCAACCAGTCGGTTTAATCATCTCCCTGCCGTCTGGACGCCGGGGCTTTACTGCCGCTTTACTTTTTCGCCAACTGGATGAAGTTGCGAATAGACCTGTGGGGGAAAATGTACAACGTGTCGAGGTAAGAAAGTTGTTGTTTGATGTGAAGTTTCAGTGCTGCGGTTGAAACAATACCCGCGTGAGACGGCGCACGCTCACCGGGCCGGTTTGATTGCGGTTCGGTGGTGGTGACCTCCGTACCCGGTGTGACCGGTCAACACAACGGCCATGATCCGTGTTGATGTGGCCAGTTGCCCGTGAGCCGAGGCTGAGTTCCCCGGGCTTCACCACAGAGAACCAGTGACATAAACCGGGTCCAGACCGGAGTCAAATGACATATGCGTGTGTTATGCGAAATGTTTTTGTTGTGTCACTTAGGTGTGTGGAGAAAACTGAGCTTTCCAACCGGAACAGCAGTCGATTCATGAATAATTTAATCTGCTACTGAAGGGCGAACGATTTTTAAGCCCGGGTTGGAGGGATGGGACTCCTTACAAAAAGGCTTTCTAGTCAGGACACCCGGTAAGGTAAATGATAGGGTTCAGCCTCAAGACTGGATGTCTGCAGAAGTGTCCTTTTGTTCATTAGGTCTCACATGCAGTTTGTTTTATCAAGCAATTTTGAAGGTATTTGCCCCCGTTGACTTAAGAGTATTCAGATTATTGTCTTTCTGGGGAACCCGTGTCAAACACATAATCTTGCATGCACAGTTTTTAGACATGGAGCTAGTGAATGAGTTCATTTTTGCACAGTTTTTAGAGATGCAGCTAGTTAGTGAGTTCATGGGTGCTCATTTTTGCACAGTTTTTAGAGATGGAGCTAGTTAGTGAGTTCATCTGTGTTCATTTTTGCAATATGCACCACACAGATTTCCTCATGTGCCCTTTATCAGCACCTTGCATTAATTAGAACTACATATTTTAGTGTTGCACAATATGCAAACTAACTTGAAAACATGTTTCTTTCAGATGACATTTATTTCATAACAGAACAATGTTTTCCAGAAAAGAACGTGTTAACATTTTTCTATCACAGTAGTGTATTCTTGTCGAAATATGTGGGTAGGAATGATGGAAGTTATGAATCATTAATCATTAGTGTCGTTGAGAGCTATGTAAGTCAAGAACCACATATCCTCCTGACCAACACTGGAAATTTAAGGTCGACAAGGAGATCAATATTGAGTTCCAGAAAAATCCAGTAATAATATACTTGCTGCTATTTCTTCAGTATTCTAATCAGATCATTTTTTTTCTTTCTATCATGTTTGTACCCATGTATTATGTATGTATGCAAGTATGCTGTGAAAATGTTGATGTGTGTGTAAAATGCGATGGGATAGTTGCACATTTGCTGTGTTGCTGACTTGATGTTTTACAGATTTTCATGTATTGTACACTTCTCATGCCTGACTGGTTGGTCTGATGTTTTGTCCTCATAAGGAACCCTAGATGCCGTGTTATACTTGATGAAAGAATCAGCCTCTGGTGTTTTCAGGCATATAATATCTCACTTGTTCTTGTTTAATAATCACTTGTATCACTTTTGCTGAGAAGTGGAATGACTCACTTCTGAAAGCCATAGAGTTACTGGTGAGGTCAGAGGGCATAACACACAGATAATCACAGTATAATCATTCTGGAGTTATGCTTACTCCAAGTTGGGTGCTTATCAGAAAAGTCTTGCATTCCCGAGAATTAAAATGCTCTAAATCACTGAGGGGCCTGTATGTGCTTGTAATGGGCTGCTGCCTTGTGAAAGGGCTTTTCCTTACTATGGTGTGATCTGCAAACATGTTTTCTCTGTAAATACTGCTGAGGCCTCACATGATGTACCATGCTGTTATTTTGTCCACATTGTGAAGACAGGGAGGTGGTTGATTACAGATATTTGAATTGCGTGTCATGTTTTTCTGTGCACATTGTAGATGATTGTGTCATAAGTGCATGCGCAGGTGGTTTTTGTGTTAAGCCTCTATTAAAAATCGGAGGAAAATAAAATAGCTGCCGGTAATTATCAGCCAAAGATAACCTGCAGAGCTTGGTTAAACCAGAGCTCCTTTTAATGCAACTCACAGCGTGGGTTTTTTTCTGTCTCGTACAACCTAAGTGTAAGCTTTGTGCTAGTGTGGTTTACATTAACTTTACCACTGTTAGTGAATTTGTTTGCCTGCTCCATGTCTTGTCTTGTCTGACAGATGAGCAAACATTGTATTCATTGTATAGTACATTTGCAGTCAAATAAAACATTAGTTCTGCTTACTAGACACCTTTGATGGTTGTCATCTTCAGGTCTTATGCAGCCATGTAACAAATTGGAGTTGCCTCATCTACACAAGCACAGCCTTCAGCGACAGCAAGTATTTGTTGGTGCTAGATGTTTGTTGACATTTCATGTCATCCCTCTGTTATTACCGACATGAACATACTGCTCTGCTGTTGGAAAATGCCAAAGAAAGCAGTCCTTGGTGAAATTTACTGCAGCACCAGTCAGCTGTACCTGTGAGGATATAAGCTGCTTTGTCCTTGCACATCCTCAACCACAGCATTTTAGGACACCATTTGTCATCATGTGGAAGGGTACAACGCAGCAATGTCCCTGTAGGGATGTGCCATATGAGCAAAATGTCATGACCTGGTATCATTGTCATTTTATATCAGTACTGGACACAATAATGATGCATGTCATAATCTAGTACTAGTCCAGACCCCTCTTTCAGATACAACTTCCCTGCTTTGTCTTCTGATAGTAATGATGACAGTCTGTGTCTCATTCACTCTCCTTCATCTTTGTGTCTGTAACATGGAAGAGCACTAATGAAGATTATGGCTATAAAGAGTGTAATTTGTGAAACAACAAAATAAACAATAGAGTTTAATATGATTTCTTAGTTTTCAGTTATCCCATGGTATAGGCTATGTCAATTAGCTGTAGCCATAGCTGTAATGATATCCTTTAAACAATGAATAAAATCAACATCTCAGCCTTAACTTGTCCTATTAGTCCTCATGATGAAAGAAAACCAGGCTGTTCCATTGGGCGCCAAGAGCACTGTCAAGTATTCACGACAGATGAGTTGATAAGTTGGCCATTGTCTTGAACTCATTCATGAAAACTGGCAGATTGCCCTTTCAGTTCTTGGAAAACACGAGCTAAGCATCAACATCCCATCCCTGTAGTCCATTACACAGTGGCAGTGTACCTGGTCCTCTATCTGTCAGCACACACAAACACTCCCGAAGCCCTCTCGGGGAAGTGGGTTAATGAACTGAGTGTAAAGTTTCACAGCACTGGTGGGGCAGCGAAGGGGTGGTGTCCCAGCCTCCCTCGTTGGCTCACATTAAGGACTACAATGTGAACAAGTAAATGACTGCATCAACACCAAGGGGGAGGTGTGGTGTAATTATTTTTTCAACAACGGATGTCATTTAGGAGTGGTCGTAACACAGCTGAGACCACCATATGTCAGTGAGCTCTCTAGATGTTGTGGTGGTATTAATGTGCAGAGGCAGGTGTGGAATAACACACCCATGACGACTGCCCTGCTGTTGTGCATTTTACTAACCATCATTTCTGCATTAACATGTCTAAAAACAACCAGGCCTATATTTTATATTCCTTTGAATTGTATGCCTCGGAGAATTCAGTGTAGCATCCTGTCTCATTTACTCTTCCTTGCCTGGAGTCATGTCCTTTTAATTAAGCTTTACATCTAAATGTTACTTGCAGCTATTTCATGATAATCACATTATGTATAGCTAGTTGATAAATCTTAACCAACTTGAATACATGTCTGTAAACTTCTGTATACTTTCTCCTGAGACTTCCATTTGCAATTTTGGTGAAAAAACTCCCAATATCCTATTTCACTTCACAACATCATCTGCTATTATGTGTTTTATTATTGTTTTGATTGTGTCTTTAATCTGACTGAAACATCTCAGATTTTATTTCCTTTGAGTTGTTTTGGAAATGACGAAGGATAGTTGTTTATTGGACCAATTTATACAGCCACAGGGACAGTCATGTTAATAGGTTATCACACCATACCGTTGCCTTTGCCAAGCCCCCTTTCCTTATTTGTCTGAGGTCATCTTACCATCTCTCTCTGTGTATAAGGCCACTGTGACCAGCATTGTGAGTCAAAGTTGGTACTTGAAACAACAGACGAGCTTCGTTCTCACGTGTAGAACCTTGTCTGTTTATTTTTCAAGTCATTCATATCTTAAGATGCTCTAGAATCAGTCCACCTCTTCCACTAATATTTTCAGTTTGAATGACCTGTAAAATCCCTGAATGGTCTGAGTTGGTCCGTTTCAGATGGAGTTGTGTGTATGATGTGCAGTGGATCCTGTGGGATAAACCGTGGACCTGCAGCCCTTTGCTGGCTATCCACAACAATAGGCCTGTATGACTGTTTGAATGTGCCATTCTTTGTGCAGTGTGCTTCACTTGGGCCAGACAATGGCTTCATTTAGCATCCCTTCTTTGCCGAGGCCTGCTCTGTCGCCATGGCACCCCTGCCATGCCACACCCTGCCCCCAGTCTGGCCTGGCTTTGCACTTGTCCTCGCTTTTGGGACAGCTGGGCTTAGACGGTCATTGTTGGACACACCCAAGATACAGCCTCACATTTTGTGGATTGTTTGAGGATTTCATGACAAGCTTGAAATCCTCAGCTCAGTACATTATCATTTCCAAACATTGAGCTCATTTATCCTCTAATCTCTAGTTGACGGAGACATATGGAGGCACATTATGGGGATGGCCACCTTGCATGAAACACAGAACATCCCTACTCTCGTAAAATATTTTGTTTAAATAACAAAGTAAACTTTTAAGCTAAAATAATACAGGTGTCATTATATTTGGTGTAGCTACCATTATTTCACTGATAATCCACTTTCCAAACCGATTACAAGATGAGACATGTCATGTAGCATGCAACCACCTAAATAGTTTACTGGAATAATCCCTAGATCATAGGTATGACATGACAACATATTAGACTAAGGTAATTTTTTTTTTTTTTTTAGTTTTAATTTTTGTTCTTTCTGATTTTCCATCACAACTCCATCCAGTTAAATCATAAATATGTTTTGGACATAATGTTGGCAGATGCATGTAGATATCCATCCAGAGTCTACATATTGTTTGTTCCCTCCCAAGACCACTGACTCTTGACCTTCCTCATTGTTTGGAGGTGAAAGGGCATTGAACCCTGTTTCCAGCTCAAGCGCGGTGGTGACAGGTTTTTAATTAATGGGCTTTAGGCTGACTGCTCTCAGACTGTGTAGTGAGTAATGGAACCTTCGTGGTCCTTGGCTTTATGAGCAATAACTGCTATAGCCACTTGATGATGTGAGGTCTGTATATGAAACCAGATGTGAAACACGACAGGTGTCATGCATCACCTTTGCATTGTTGTTACAGTCAAATGAACAGCTGAAGTCTAATGTGACTTCAGTTGGGACTAGCTGTAAATCAACATGTTGGAAAAAGTTGCGTCTGAGTCCTCCTGCCCAGTCACTGCTTTTGCAGCACAGACTTATCTCCCTCCAGAGGAACAAGCCTTGATCTGCAGTCTTATAGTTCTAAATCTAGAACTGGGTGACCTATGAAATTATATTTTGGGCCAATCCGAACTTGTTGCTAATGCACTCTGGAGAACACAGTACGAGCTGTGCTACTTCTTATGCTCTCCGAGATGGGCCCTTTTTTTCAGGCCACATAAAGAGGTGAAGAATTTATAACATGGACAATATTTACAATACAGCACTGGTTACACACTATTAAATCTCATGAATATTCAGTTATATTCTCTACTCTCAGTACCTGTCTTTAGTAACATAATATTACATATCGCATGGTAAAGGCTATATTTATTATTGGTGGGTTTCCTGGTTTTGTTTCTAATTGACATAAGCCTTTTTAAGCACACTAGGTTTTTCAGCTCCTATAATTGTTAATTAATGGTTTTCTCAGCTCCTTAGTGATGTTTAGTGGGTAAATTACAAAGTTTCACAGTGACAGTTTTAATGCCAGAACAAGGAAATTGAGGCAAACCTCAGATTATCATGACAATGAGCTTCAAAATTAATCACTTGAGAGCCCCAGCCACAAGATGTGGAAAGAGTATAGCTGTGTGGTGCTTCAAACAAAGAGACCATGTGGGTCTTGTCCTGTGTGTATGAGGGGGAGTCCCATAACCGAGATGATGTTGGTCTGGGAGGGTGGGAGGTGGTTTAACAGGCCAAATGGGATTCATGTTTCAATCCTTGCACGCCTCTCTCTCCTTTGTCTAGGTCACATTATTAATGTTAATTCCCAAAGCAGAGATGCAGGAAATGAGAGTTTTGTCTGAGTTTGCAGTTTTGGTGCATCTGTAAACCCCCGAATGGTAATTTGGTTATTTAAATTACAGATAGGTTCCAGGGATTCCAGCTGGTCCAATGCCAGCATTTTGCAAAATTTGTGCACTCATCATTTCAGGTTGTTACATGTAGTTATAGTAAAAATGAGTCAGTCACTGAGAACTGACACATGTTCAGAACATCAGAGCAAATCTAATACAACTTGGCATGTGTAGAAGCCTTTTTAACTGAATTCTAGAATTGAATCATTTTCTTATCAGTGCATGTACAAAGAAGATTGATCTCAAAAGATACAAAAGGTAACTGTAGACTTTATCATCTGATCTAAAGTTCAAAAGGAACCAAAACATAGGGCTTATTTTGGTGTGCATGTCAGACAATGTTATTACAGCGTGATGGTATCAGTCTTTACAGTGTCAGTTTTAATTTTAAGTCTGAAGGTTTAAATTACAGATGTAAAAAGTAACCAGTGGACCCTTGTAAGAGTTGCATATAACATACAGTCCGCATCCTGTTCAGTTTATTCTTTGAAGGAATAAACCTTATGGCAAGATTTTCTTGTCAGAACCCAAACAAATCGCACACACTAGGCCTTGAAAGCAGCAGACGTATATCAGATTGAGCTGCAGACTGTGCCCAAGCACGGCATGCTTTATCCTGCTCTCAAAATGCTGCCCCGCCTTCCTGAAGGCACACTCAAGTTCTGACATGTTGTTGGGCAGAAGAGCAAGGACAGAAAAATATGGTTAGGCCATAACTTTTATTTTTTTCTCTCATTAAATGGTATCACTCCTTCAGGGCTCACCACACTACAGCACTATGACAAAGTTTGAGAGTTGGAGGAATATAATTGTTTGGGCCTGATCATAGATGAAATTAACGTGCTTTGCTCCCTTGATTCAAGTAAATCTTCTCTTTAATATGAAAATAAATGTACGCTTTGTGTTCTCAGTTTCTTTGTCATTTGTATAACTGCCTTTGGTATTTTTACCATGGTAATGTCATTTCCCGTTAACTGAATCCGTATCGTTGTAGCTGGTAATGTGAGTCACACTGTCTTATTGACCATGTAGAGTTTGTGATTGTTTAAAACAAGCTGTTGTTTCTTTTGGTGCATCTGTTCTGACTACCTATAAACAACTTTATCTGCATCTCTCATGAAAATGAGACTTCATTCCTTCCTCGTAGTTTAGCAGGTAAAAGTATTTTATGGTTTTCTGAAACGCTAGTAGCCCGAAACAGAAGAAACAGTCCTCAACTCCTCAGGCAGAGTTTGGGGCTGCTGCTGCAACGACAAGTAGGTTCCCACAGTATAACATATCTGTGTGATAACATTACTGTAGAGAAGCCGTCAAAACAACCACGCATTCAGACGAAACCAGCTGCATCAACAGCTAAATGTCCCTCAGACATTATTGTTTTACAGCTTTTAGTGGTGACCATTGTCCTCCTCCATCTCCCTTACTTTTCTGTAACTTTCACCATTCTAAGATCTAAACAATGTCATTCATTGTGTTCATTTGTCAGATTCTAATACCCAAAATAAAGGTTTCTTTAGGGGTGGTTCACAGCTCATCTTTTACAGTGATATATTATGACTGATCTATGCAAAACAACCATGGTATTCAGCCCTGTTTCTAGGTTAAGTAAGTGTACTGCTATCCTGAACAGTGTTGTTTGTGTTCCAGCAGTGCGCTTTGCACTGTTGATAGCTGAGACGCCAAAGGGCAGAAGCTGTCAGGTCGATCCTGTTAAACAGCAGGTGTCCTTGTTAACGTCCCCAAACATCCTTTTGTGCTGTTTCATTGCACTCTTCATACAGTGGCTCGAGCTTCCCAGCTGATTTTTCATGACTTCAATATTTAGCTGCCATCCTCCTTGTCTCCTGTTTTTCTCTGCTGAAATCTTGACAGACTTTGAGATAAGCAGCTTGCAACTCAACCATCTCACTGTGCAACATGGCGGCATATGCTGACACAGATTTACCTCAGGCTTCAATCATGTGTTCAGCTGGCGTTAAGCCAGACTCGCATCCATGTTTGCAGTCAAATATAAGGCCGAGACCTCAGACCTTTTCACATAGATTCAGTGTGTCACATTAGCTAATAGGCTGTCTCTACTTTGAAGCTGTCTTCACCCTCAGCAGACGGGGTCCTGATTGGATTAGGATGGATTACTGTTACTCTATTTGATTTGTTTGTTTGTTTATATGCCACCACTGCTGCAGTTTGCTCCTTGCTGCCTCCTCTGTCTTATCTTGAAGCTGGAAAACCTTAACCACTGATTTCTTAGCGCAGAGTTTGGCCTACATCTGGAGGGATCAACAAGTTAAGCCACAGCCTTTTAACCCTCAAATTCTGTCAATCCGTTACAAGCACGTTCACTGCAGCTGCAGCCTTTCACTTCAGAATACTTTTGCAGCAGTGCCTCATTTGGGAAATTCTTTGTATCTTTATCTTACATACAAATATTTCAAGTTAAGCCTGAGAATAAAAGCAGTCTCAAGGTTTATAGGTTTTAAGTCTTTGTGAAAAAAATTCAATAGAATTGTCTGGTGTTATACTTTATTAATTTATTTTGCAAAGAATGGCTTTCAATATAACTTAGACAGTAAATTTGTAAGGAGAAATCTGCCTTTTTAAAGTAAATATATATTGTCTTTTGTTGCACTTTTCAATGTTTCCTTTAGATGTGTGCAGTTGTTCGAGGTTATTGGATACAGAAAGCTGAGCATCCCTCCTGGGATGAACCCCTCTATTCTAGGGGGTAATTACAGACTTCTCAGAGGGTGGGTAGAGACCAGTAGGACCCTTTTTAATCCTGGCGTTTAATTTGTGATAGTTAGGGTCTCCAGCAAGGGAAGGGCTGCATGGGTGGAATTTATGGATATGGCCCCACCCTGGATGAAACATATGTACAGTGAAGGCCTGTAGCCTTCCACCACATGATACAAACCGTAATATAACGTTACCCTTCACACATTCCTTTGCAGCAGGCTGCAAAACTGTTTTTTCAGTCCAGGGCTGTCAGTCATGATTCACTTGAGGTTATTGAAGTTGTACATGTCATTAGTATGGAGTAGGACCTTGTTGTTTCTAATAACATCACCCAGTGACACTTAATTTCAGGCTTTTTTACTGATTTCTTTACCACTACAGACTTCCTTTGTTTGCCATGTGTATGGTTTTAGAAAATCTTGTTTTTCACACCACAAGCATAATGATTAACACATCACCAAAGTCTTTTTTTTTTTTTTTTTTTACTGCTAAATAAGCAAGGAAATTCTGTCAACAAGCTTGTAATCACAGTTGAACTTTCCAGGGTCATCTACAATCTGTAGCCAATTAGATTTCCATGCTCGAACTTCCGTGTTGATGTATTACAGTCCGATATCCAGATTCTATTGGCTTTACACACAATGTACTTGAAAAAAAAGATGTTGTTTCCTGTTTAAAAAAACAAACAAACATGGATTTGGCTGCCCTTGAATGCTTGTTAATTAACAAAAGTTCAGTAAAGAGAGAAAATGTTCACACAGTAATGGCACACTATTAGGAGATATATTTGACTTAACTTTTAACACTGCACTATGATAACAGGCCATTGAAAATGTCACTGTTCTGTGTCCCAGACATTTTCTGTTGTATGTACCTGTGGCCCCTGGTCACCAAAACACCAGTCATGGTTGTTATTGACACGGCCAATCCATCCCACCAGAACAGAAGCCCTCCATGGGAACAGGACCTGTCTGTTATTCCAGCTGCATGACATTCTTTTCAGAGGCAGCTACCCAGGACTGTACAGCTTCCAATGTTATCTATTCATGACTGCACTGGCGTGGATCGCTACTGATGTCTGTAACACCAGTTCTGTTGCGATAAACCCTTTCCCACAAGCCCACTCGTTTGGATCAACAATGCAGGCTCAAGTACAGAAATATAAAAATTGGCGGATGGCTAATGCTTCAGAAGAGTTATATCAGTAACATGTGACTTGAGGTAGACCAGAAATCTTAAAGCTGCAGGCGACTTTACACGTTGGCATCTTCAGATTGCAGAAGGAGGCGGCTCTTTGAAGACTTTGAACTTTTAATAACCCACAAATCATGGGAAATGATGTTGGCTTTGAAAGGCATTCTCATGTAAAGAAAATGTATGACCCTTTTGGAAAAGAGATGAAGAGAGGACTTATTTTAATACTGGTTATTGCTGAGTTTTCACTCACAGCTGTTGAGGAAATGGTGAATTCAGCTTTTAAGGTTTGATTTGTGACTTCCTTTAGGCAGAGAAATGTTCAAGTCCAGAATTTCCAATCTTAGCCACAGGATATATGCTACTCTACCACATTTCTTTTGAACCATGATGATTGGGTGAGTGTTGTATAACGAAACATCCAACAAAAGCTGTATGACGTCTTTTTAGCTCGATTACCATCACTGTTGTGTGACACACCTCAGTAACACAGGAAATGAATGACACGTAGATGACACTTTTTGTCAACACCTGTATGGAAAACCGGCAGGCTCTGAGTCAGATAGATGGCACACACTGTCTTATGAGAACACGTCTGATTTTCTCACCTCCTGTATGTACAAAGATGGAGAAAGCAGTAATTACTGTGGATTATATGGTCTCAAAAGTGACTGCAGAGTTGAATTGGCACCTCTCTGACACAGCTTGTAACATTCAGGCATCTTAAACATGGCATTGCACTGCTTTTCTTTTTTGTTGTATTTAATTGTACAGCTGTCACTTTTTTATTTTATGACTACCTCGTGTTTTCCCTATAAAACACAGCATATTGGTGACTAATGGTAATTCTGTCTATAGAGGGTTAATATGAGTAGGTGCATGGAAGTGAAATGAACCATAAAGTTTTCTGGTAACTTTACCTATCCAATTCACATCAATCTGTCTGATGGCTTTCATGTCTTCATTCTGTACTGTGTTCTCAGAGCAAAGATGTTGTACCATAGGAATGTTTATGAATGTTGGTTGTTTTGAGTCAGTAATTAGCTGAGATGCAGGAGTGATACCTGAGCTGTAAATCATGTTGGAGTGTCTGGAATTGTTTAGATTAAAATCCTGTGATATTTTGTCAGTTATCTCATCTTTGGCAAGAGAAAGTACAATTACTTTGCAGCATTTTGAAATGATTAAACTGAAGGTGTTTAAACACACCGGAAGAGTTTAACACTTTATTTTATCCTCAGATGATGCTATAATTGTGGATATTTTTGGTGAATACTCATGTCACACTTTCACCGCCTGCAGCACTAAAAGTCTATGCACCTTAGTGTTGTTGTTCTCCTGCAGCTCTCCAAGCAGACCTTCTCCAAACAAACCCTAAATAAGTTGTCCAAAGCCCGAGGAGGGGGGAGGGGGTGAGCTGGGCGGTGGCCACGGCTCGGCTGCATCCTATTAGGATGGGGAGTGTTGAAAAGGGGTGTGGCCTGGAGCCAGTAACATCTGTGCCTGTCCCCTCTGCCCCCACGGCATTCTGCAGAGGAAGACAAGAGTGAAGGAGGTTAGGCAGGGAGTGGATACGCTGCCTGACGAGGACAGAGAAGTTCTCGCCAGCCAGCTGGCTGCTTGTTGCGAGATCTCAAGCAGCAGCTCCTGCCGCACAGCCGGTTTATCTCTCTTTTGCCTCCCATCCAACTGCTGCTGGGATTTTCCTCTGGGCTGATTTTGACAGCCATTGGGACAGCAAGGTGGCTACTACCCACTCTGAACCTGTGTGGAATACGTACCTTGCGCAAGAAATGCCCCACTGCATGCTGCCTTCAAGGCAAGCATCGTTATTTTTGTCGACAGTGCAAAAAGCTGGATACTGCAGAGCAGTAAGGATATAAAGGGAATGCAAGCACAGTCCTGGACAGGGTAAGCCAAGCTCAATGAATCTCTGCACTGCTGGGTAATCAAATGAACATAGGAGAAGGAGTGCAGGAGCTGAAGCCGGCTATCTACTGATTGGAATGTGTGTTTGTGTGTGTGTGTGTGTAGATACATGTGACCAGTGGATAGTCCAAGGCTATCGTGGTCTGTGTGTATTTGTGAGGGGAGTCAGGGTTACTGGTCTGCTTTATCACTCCCCAGAATACAGGCTGGATTCCACTCACAGAGACGTAGGTGACTGTGTCATGTCTATCTAATTAAGAGGTGCCGTGTGTGTGCATTGGGGTGGGGCGGTGGGGGGGTGAACATGTTGCCGTAGTAACTGTGGGGAGAAGGGGGAGGATGATGGGGTGCTCTCACCAGGCCCTGGGGCTGATTTTGTGGTGAGAAGCTCTGTATGTGGGGAATGCCCCCTAATGACAAGGCTGGTCTGGAGAGGGTGAGGTGGTGGTGGAAATATGTTCACACACACACACAGGCTACAGGCTGCGACCTCCCACTAGCTCTTCTCTGCGGTTTGGCGAATGCAGCCCGTTATCAGTGTCAAGTGAGAGAGAATGAGAGCACAGCACACTTTTTTTTTTCATGATGGGGGCGGAGTGCACATAATCAGGTCAATGAAAAGGAAAGTCACCTTGAGCACAGAGGGGTCTGCTCATTCTCCTCGCCCATTTCCTGTCATCCTTCTCAGGTTCCATTCTCAACTCCCTCGGCTTCCATTTATACACCCTATGTCGCCTGTAAATACTCCACACACTGATGCACGACAGAGCACTAAAAGCTTTGTAATTCAGCAGGATTTCATGGTTCCGCTTTGTGATGGCAAACTAGATTTTAGCCTGTAATCCTTAATGGTTTTGTTTTTGTCCGCTGAATTAGAGAGACAATCCTATTTTCTCCCCTATAAACATCCCGAGCAGATTAAAAAGCAGGGTAACGTGTGGTAGAAAGGGCTTACATTAAATCACCCACCCACCCAGCTTCCACCGGTCACCCACCGCTCTGGTTACCATAGCAACTGAGGAAGAGGTAGGGATTTTTAAAGGACAGGCTGCAGCTCAGGGTATCCTATCTCCACGCCCATTATTGATGATCTCTGAGGTTGCATGTTTGCTTTTTTAATGGTAAATGTGTGACTAATATTGAATTGTGCACAGCTGTGGTGCTCATTATCGCCTTTACTGCCTCTGCCGCACACGGGGAGTTCATGATGATGTCTGTTGGTGCTTTACGATGCTCTCAGTTCAGAGTCCACAGCTCATAACTGTCACCCAAGGGTTTTTTTTCCTCACTGTTATTCAGCAGCTTCCTCAACAACTTTGTAGGTTTTCCTCTCACTGTTTATTTACGCTGACGTAGATCTTCAAAGAGGTGAATATTTCATCAAGTCCGAAGCACAGCCATAATCCATTCAGTGACAGTGACTCTCTCTGCTGACATTTAAAGGCTTATTGATCCTCTTGCTGAGTTTGCATTATCTGACACTCTCAGTAGGCTCTTGTTTGCCAAAGTTTGTTGCCCTGGTTATAAAGCGATGGATCTAATTGCGACAGTCTGACTGAATCAAAAAAAGATTCTTCTCTCATAATAAATCTTCATATTTCTTAATAGACCCCCTTTCCCACCATCGCCTCACAAAGAATCCTTCATCAGATTTAAGATCTTACAGTAAAAGGAGTCACATCAGGTCTAGTCTGTTCCACAAGCTTCTGCAACTAAATATCTGTCATTGCTTAATGCTTGTTTGAAAAAAAAAAAAGAAACTTCCCAAAAGAAACTGACAACAGATTTTTTGTTTATCAACCCTTAGGAGTGTTAGCGAACTTAAGAAGCTATACTTTGTAACAAAATTTTCTGTGATGACTTATTTTACAGCCTTTCATTTGAATTCTTGTTTATTCTCTGAATATTACACCTCAACAGTCTTAAACCATTACTTCAAGAATTATTCTACAGATTAAATGCATCAAATGGTCTTTGTTACATTTCAGCCTCCAAAAACAGAAACACAGAATTAACAAGACACAATTAACAAGAATTTTTAAATGGCTTTTTATTGCTTTAAATGCAATCTGGTATCAGTGTTTTATTTTCACAGATGTGTCAAAGTCTGCAGTAGCTGGCAGCCATGACACATCAAGTATTTGATGAGCGCAAATATCATCCTCGTGTTAAATATGAATTTACAAACACCGACAATGAAAACAGAACGAAACCCAAATGTGTCAGGTCAGTGCTCAAATGTCATTCAGAACTGAAACAAAGTGTTGTCACTTATTGTGTGTTTAAAAACCAGTGGTGCAGCTTTGCATTTCCCTTAATTTATTAATAGAGTCACGTGTATATTTAATGTGTTTGCAAGATTATGTTTGAAAAACACCTCTATTTGGATTGATTTCTATAAAAGTGAAGACCAGGCCAGTTGAGACCCACTGTTTTACAACATGTTGTCGAGAAATGTAACCCTCCAATGCTGCAGTTGGAAACATTTGCTTAACAAATAACCTGATCATTCTTTTGAATGGGGTTTTCTAACTTCAGGAAGTTTGTGTTTACTTCAGCTCTCTGTAGCAGACATGTTGGAATGGAAGCTGCGTGGAGAAGATAATAAAAAAGACACGAAAAGTGTTACAAAATCATAATTGCAAATTAACGTGTTAACAGAAAACTACCTAGTAATGCATTACTTACATGTGACATGGCAGGATGAATCCAGGTCTTTTTGGTGTGCTAAACATTTCCTGTTTATAGTACCACAATGCAGTGTAACTGAACACTGCATAGTGAGGGAGCCGTATGATAACGAGACATTATTTGTGCTATTTTTAAACTAAGACGCTCTTTTTTTCTTTCTTTTGGATTGTAGCCAGTAAACTAGTCCCAGATGATTGAGCTAAAACCCTGGCAAGGATACTGTCGCATGTTTAGTGGTTTCCTTCTTTGCCCTGAGTCTAACCTCCACTTGAAGGGTTGACCCGAGGAAGAATGCTAACATGTTAAAGAGTGGGGGGTTGGAGAGTCTGTCTGCAGAACGGGTTTGACAGGCTCGTCTGTGGAAAGAGCAGCAGCCTTTTAACCTGCTTTTTAATCTCTGTCCTCCCTACATTTCAACCACACACTCCCTGGTCCTAAATGTACATTTTTTGCTTTGTGCTATTACTCATTCATGGAAAAATTGAAGGGGAGTGTCACTGAATTATGTTTCTTAGGTGTGGAACAGTTCAGCTGTTTGAGATCAGCATCATGTCTTACAAGAAACAAAAGTTGTAGTCATGAGCAACTTCAGTGGCCTGCGGATACTATGCAGGTTTTTCTTTTCTCAAAACCAAGAAGTATGTGTTTGAAGAGTTGTTTTGTAGTCCTAAAAGCTCCTTCATAGCGCAAACCCTTAAAAAGAAGGTACCACAAATTGGATTCAGCAGTGATTAAATCATTTCTGAGCAACAACTTAACCATGTGTTTATCAGCCATCGGTTTGCACAAGGCTTTGTTCATGAAATGATGCTGTGGCCACTGATAAAGACATGTCGACATTTCTGATTATCACACAAGCCGTTGCTGTGATTGAACATGGAGTTGAAACCACCCGTAGTGAACAGTAGGTCTCTCAGCTTACAATGATTGTTGCCTCCTGTGGCCTATGTCTTCTCATTCTGTTGTTGTTTGGTGATCATTTCGATCAGATTACTAAATTTGTGTGTTGAAAACAGCTGTGGTGACAGCTCAGAGACCGGTTTGATCTAATCTGAGTCATCACAGAGTATGACTCTGAACTCTAGTCTCCAGATAAAACGTGTGAAGACCATGAGTCTGTGTAATGAGGAAGGATGTGGAAACAATTAGATTAATTTTGTGCAACATGGCTCCCTGTTTTCAGTAACAGCAGATACTGGAGTGTCTGTCTGTGGGTCTGTGTACATAATAGTGTTGAGCTTTATTGCGTGCCAGTAAATTTTATGCTAAAGTCTTGGGTCTAGTAATAACATGGTACAAACACAGAATTTTATATATTTTTAGCTGCAGTTCAAGTTGAGTATTCATGTAGAAACTGATGTTTTGCTGTAAAGCATGAAGTACTTTTTATTTTAGTTTTACTTTTTTTTTAATGCACAAAAACCCAAATGTGTTTATTGTAAAATTGTGTAAAACAGAAAAAAGTAAGCATTTTAGCAGCATACATGTGATTGTTTGCTTAATGCACAAGACAAATGATTGTTATAATGATAGTTTCTTCATGTCTGACAGAATTATTACTGAGCTATTTAGGTTTGCAACACAGGATATAGTTATACAAGCAGTTCACTGTGCTTGTTTTTACTCTCATCTTTTATTTTCACTGTTGTTTTTGTATTTTATTTGATAGTGACGAAATGTACATAGATAAACTGTAAACTCATCAATGAAAGTAACACATATCTCTAACAGGGCTTTTTATGTCTCTTTAAAGTAAGTGTTAATAGTTTAGTGTAAAGATGCAGAAAAAAGCGATATAGCCTACTGTTTATTTGTACCAAATTAACCCACTTCAACACACATACAGTCACATGGCATTCCAGTATACAAAAAGGTTTGCATAACAGTCACAGCTCAGAGTTCAGTGATATGACTTCAAAGAGCTGAATCTGATCTAACTACAGCCCTTTAGACGAGTGTAAAATGAATCAACTGGTGGAAGAAATGCTTCCTTTGTCTGTCTGCTGTTATCCCTGTCTCTCCACTCTCTGAGTCTCTGTATGTTAATCCTGTAATCTGAGCCACTTCAGCACTACTTCCTCGTCCATGTGACATTAATGCTCCAGAGGCAATGCCTTTGTCATATCTTGACACACAATCCTGTAACGTATAGGCACATGAGCACACAGGCATCAGAGCGACACAGCTGTACCACTGCTACTTTCACTTTAAGACAGTTTTGATGGTTTTCTGTTGTCTAACCGTCCCGTTTCAAGACGTGATTGATTTTAATCTCTTAACCTGCTGATCAGTATTTCTATCATGGCCCACTTATTTTCTGATGTGTGTTCAAGTCTGTGTGTGTTTACTCATTGTATACTCAGGGCGCCATTAAGTAATTGGCAGACTGAGTGCTATGTGTGCTCTCCAGCTGTGCAACACAATTGGGTTTCACTGTGCTGTTTCTACCATTTCATGTACAATCTGAACCATGTCGGACTAGATCTGTTTTCAGAAATGGCTTAATGATCCGGCAGTTCAATCAGTTTTTACCTTGGGATTTACATTTGAGCTTTTCTTTTATTGCAAAAAGCCTGCAATTTATAACATGCAGCTGCTTTGAGATAGTTATATTATTGTAGACAACATTTGTGTTTTAGACCTAATGCTTCAGCCATCAACTCAAAGCAGATTTTAGCTTCACAGGTTAAGTAAGCACTCTGTGCAAATACTAGGTCACTGATTGATTTTCAGCTGGACGATTTTATTGAAAGGACCGTTACCAGCCTTCACTGCAGGACTCCTGAGCCTTTTATTTGCAGCTGTCCAAACTGATCCAAAATAAATTACCAAGTGCAGTGCACAACAGACCTGGGGGTTTCGGTAAGCCTCTTGTGTAGAGTGTGAATGCAGCCCAGTGCAGATAGTGCTGTCCCAAAGCCAAGAACTGAGTCTCCAGTGTCCATTTTTTTTTTAGGTTTTAGTCACACATTTCAACAGTATGAGTAAATGCAATGTAGTCTATGCTTTTCAGCTTTATTCCACTCTGAGAAACACCGCAGTGCTGTGTGAAGTGCCTTTACTTACAATGACAACATACTTTGCATTGGAAATACTGTGGTGAGATGATCATCAAATTGTAAGTCTGATCCATCCTAAATCCTAAATCAGAAAAGAAGATTAAACTTATGTGCACCAAATGCCTTTCTGGTCTGCCATAACACAGCTGCATTCACCAGTCTGTTGATTGCAGTTGCATGTTTTTGTTTTTTTGCTCAGATTTTCCCAAACCAGTACATGAAATGTTTTGGGCTGCATGTACTTGTTAAAGCTATAATATAATATATCCATATCTGCATTAAAGTATAAAAACAACAAGAAGTAAATTATATTTTGCTGTTATGTGCACTTGCATTGGATTTGAACATTGCAATGATGTATAGAAAAATCTATAATTTTGTCATTTATTCATATCATTAATGTTATTTGCTGCTATTTCATTAGAATGACACAACAGGAGTATATTGTCTGTGAACAGATGTTGATGAAAACTACAATACCCTTTATTCCATCTATCAAACTTTGTCGTTTTTACATTTTGTTCTGATTCTAGATACCTAGAGGCAAGAATACTGTACATACTATGCATTTAATAGCAGCTACATGTTTAGTGTGTGTTTATCTTAAACCAACACATGACTGAATTTAGATTTTAGTTGTATTCTATCGCAGTGTACTGTCTTGGGCTAAAATGTTGACATAAAGCAGGGATAATACAATCACAGCTTATTGATTTATTTCAGCAGGAGAAATCTCGCTTTTATTTGCTGCCCCCACAGAGAGGTCAGAGGTCACAGTCATATAAAACACCATCCTTGAAGTAGTCAGGTATTGAGCAGTTTATCGTTGATTATAGGACTCAAGACCAAGGGAAAAGCACTGTAGCTCCTCAAGGTGGAACTCTAGCCCTTCTGCACTTATATGAGGTTTTAGGACTTGATAATAATCAAAATTATGGTTTTCACCGTGGTCTTTCAGCTGTAAAACTACTTTGTCCACTTGTTGAGATGTTCGGCTGTATATTATCTGGATCAACATTAAAGCAGCCAATGATTTAGGCCACCATATTAAATGCAGATATCAAAAATTAAAGAGCCACAAACAGCTGTGAGATGCCAGCTGGTCGAGATGAAGATATTTCACACACATCTGTTTTTAATACACTACTGTCCACTGTGTTCTCCATCCAAGGTTGAATTCCTCTTCCAAATCAAGCCAGTATTTTGTTATTAGTGTTAGTCTTAAGTTATGTACACTGTCTGTTGATGACAGCAGTTATTTCATGGCAGAACATCTAACTATTGTGAAAAACGTGTAAAAGGAAATTGTGGGAACAAGACTGGAGGCTGAAAAGAGGAGTAAGATGGACAAAATCAGGGGAAAGAGAAAGGGAGTATGGCAAAGCAAAATGATGCAGCTGGATAAAAAGTCCGGGGTCATCTTTGTGTTCTTGCTTTACCGTCTTCATTCCTCTTCACACGTGTTCTGTAACGTGAGCATGTATCTGTTTAGCTCCTCTCGACTTCTGCCTTTTGTCCAGCGGACCTGACAGAACGGCAGGTTTAACAGAGAGGTCTTCAGCAGGCACCGTGCACCAGTCCACGCTCACTTTTTACAAACACTGAGATTCTTTTTACAGCCTGGACTCACGCCAGGTCACCAGCCGCACCACATGGTCAAGAAAACAACAAGGCTGTCCAAGGATAAAACTTATACAGACAAAGAGCGAAGTGTTTGTTTGAATATGCGTGGGTGGGTTTAATTACTGGATGCGTATGAATGAAGGAGGATAAAAGAATCTGTCTTGTACTGTAAAACGTTTCTCTAGCGTAGGCCAAAAGTCAGTTTATGTTGTAGAAAACAGCAGCCTCCTTGATTGCAAAGTGCAGCTGCTACATGGCATTATCATCATTGTGCTGAATCTCAACATTTTAAACATGCCTCCTGTGATTAGATAATTCCTGGAAATAACCATTCACTTAGCTGACTTTCACTGTTTGGATGGCGAGGAATGGTTTTGTTTAGAGCTGCAACAACTCATCAATGAATCAGATCTCAACTATTGAATTAATCGCCATTTTCATAATCACGCAATCAGTTTGAGTAGTTGTTTAGGAAATGCTTATACTGTGTTTTCTGATCCTAGCCCCCTAAATTTCTTGTGGCTGTGATGGTGACAGCCATGGCAAAAGTATTCTTTACTTTCTGGTAAATGTAGAAGCACTGATTCAGCTTCTGTACTTCAGTAAAAGTAAAAACAAAAAAAAAGTAAAGGCTCTGAAATGAAGTGTAGAAGTAAAGCAAATTGATCTTCATGTCATATTAATACAGTGTGAAGCCTATTAAAGAATAAACATAACATTAACTTGGCTGCAAAGTGCAGATCTGTTTTCAGTCAACACCAGTATGAAACATTATGACGCCTTTCCTCACAAACACAACCTTCATTTTTTGAATTCTTTGTCGTACACCATATGCACCTATGGACACACTAAAAGTTCATCTTTCTGTGTGTTGTCCTTTCTGTTTAGATTTGGTAAATAATAATGAAAATAATAGATAATTCTCCTCAATTGCATTATAAAACTAAACAAATGAGGCAGAATGTTATGAAAATGTGAAGAGTAGAAAGTACAAGTATTTGTGTTTGAAATGTACAAAGTAAAGTACCTGAAACCTGAAGTTTTTGTGCTGTTTTACTTCTCACCTTGGGACAGTTAACTGAATATTGAGGTTTTCTGACATTTTATAGACCAAGCTATTGAAATAACTGACGGTGTAAATAGTGGTGAGTTGCATTCTTGGTTGTGTTGTCCATCCGTCGTAGTGCTTCTCCCTCATGGAGCAGGTGAAGCAGTGGATTCTGGCATTGTGTGGTTGTTGTTCAGGGTCACAGGGCTCACCTGGCTATGAGAGGAATGTCCTCTTGTTCTGACAGGTCCTGTGTTATGTTGGGAACCTTGACCGTCTGACAGACAGTCTCCGCAGGGCTAATGTCAGAGCACACAGGTTAACAATTAGACACAAAACGCAAAGTCCTCACAGTAAATCAGTGCCCAAACCTTAGCTGTCTCCTCTGTCACATGGCTGAATCTACTCTCCCACTCTGATTTATACAAAGTTTACAGCTCGCTTTAGCTAATGGAAAAGAGGGCCAGTTTGGTGGACTAATATGGTCAAAGAGAGCTTGGAAAAGCCTCTTCCCTTCATGCTAGAATAGACAGTGAGTGTGAGGCCAAGCAGCTGCTGCTGAGGCCTCTGGTAGTCTGTTTGGAAAAGTCAAGGATGTGTCAAAATAAATACACTTTTCGCTGTGTTAGTAAGAGTGAGCTGCTGTGTGCCCCACATGTGGCTATTTGACCTCAGGCACCATACGTTTAGTTTTTCATTCACTGCCCACAATATGTAGATATACTTTGTGTTTGACTTAGTGGTCTCGTAACATAATACATTCTTGGTTTTGTTTGACAATGAATCCACTTGTTACTACTTTGCTGACATAAGAAGTGTTGTGAATTAATGTCTTATGTTTCTGATTAAATGTTTATTGCAGCAATTTATTACCATCCAACAAAAACACATTTGTTGAAAGGCCTCTATTCATCCTCCTGTTTTGATATTAAAGCCCCTGAATTGTAGTGTTCTGAACTGGGTTAAAATGTTTTGGTTTGGTTGTGCTCCTTTGCATTTGTTTATATCTGAATAAGGCCACTAATATTTAGGAAAAGTGGATTTGCTTCTTTTTGTATTGGTCAGCATCAGCATAAAATATACCAAAAACATGCAACATAAAAATAATATGACTGATGTTTTTTTTTTTTGGTTTTTTTGTTTTTTTTCTAGTGGTTGGAAAGAGTCACATTTCCCAGTGTTAGTCTGTTCAAACTAGGCTATAAAAAGTATTACTGCTAGACTGGGAAACCTCAGATGAACCAAAGAAGTAACTAAAATTGACACAGTGATGGGATTAGGTTTTATTTACAGAAACCTCAAAATGACTTTCTTTTAACTCATCTTTAATTTGCAAGTTGCCATCACACATATAGGCAATATCCTCCATTTCTCCTTTTGTCTGTTGCCTCCAACCCCCAACCTTTGATTACAGTGAAATACCCTGATCAGGTTAAATATAGAATTGCATCAGTCTGCATATGATGTACTCGGACTAGTCAAAACCACAGACTTTTAGGAAATCATTGGGAAAGGTCCAATGAGCGTGGTTATGTCGTGGGCTGATGGTCACCAAGAAAAGACATCCAGAAATTCTTGCAGGTCAGCGCAGTGTCTGTGGTTCTGATACCTGGCATCGTTTAGCTCGACATATCTGGGCGAATGGTTGCATTTGTTTCTGTGACCTGCGAACATTTAGGCACCACATTGGGTTTGCTCAGATGCTCTTGCTTGGAGGTGGGCCAGCAGGTTTCACACACACCAGAACTGAGTGTTTATATATGTTTGGATTGAGACATTAGGACTGAGTTGCCTTGTCTACTTGCTGCTAATGTACCTTTTGTTGCAATTTGGATGCAATTGTTTTGTAAGCATTGTAGGATTAAATAACAGTGTTAATTGTTGCTCTTAATTAAGGCTGAATGATGTGCAAGAAATAATCACATTGCATATATTTAGCAATTTTGATGTTGTGAAACGGGTGACAGTTTTAGTGGGAGTTGAGCTTGTTGTGTTTAATTTTCACTGAAAAGAATATAGAAAATTACTGTGGTTGGTACCACAGAAGCTCTTATCTATGAAGAATTTGATTTCTAGGCCAGAGCATCTCGGCAGACCCACAATGCTTTATTTATAATGGTTTTTGTTACACATTTTATCTTCATCAATCTATATTTAATCTCTGAATAGCTGGAACCATAAAACTTGATGCTCCACATAAGATTCATAGAGGACAAAATGGCAGTAACATCACCAGCTCTATTTAAATGGTGAACTTGTAAGACCCTTCACAGAACATGACATGTTTTTCTGTCATGCACTCAGCCCTCCTCAGCAATGCTGGTCATTTCCAACAGCTGATCTGTCTGTATTTTTATCTGTCATACAGAGGCAGGCCACTGAACCAACAGGAGCTGAGATGAATTGTACACATTTCCTAAATACCAAACCAAACCTTAACACCAAACCACTAGTGTCTAACGATTGAGATGACACATTTAATGCTGACTCGCTGACTGGCTCAGCACCTGTTGATAAAAAAGTCTCCATATTTCTGACCATGAAGGCCATTGTGACGAGCCAAAATAAGACAAACAGGCCCCCCCCCACCTCTTCTAACAGCCATTGTAAACACACCCCTGTAATCAGTATTCATTAGGAAATACAAGCCTGAAAAGGAAGGAAATGGGAGATGAAAAGCTCTGAATAGACTAATTCTGGCAAATTATGGTCTCCATTTCAATCCTCACACTCTCTCAGGACTCTATTGTATTAACTACATAATTAAATCTTTCAGTGTGCGCCCTCAGTGATATGGTGCATTGTACTTTCCCTTCCAACATTATGACCCCACCATTAATCATTACCAGGGCAGAGGTTTAGACTGCAAGTCTGGAAAACTCAAAGATTTTTGTGTCATGGAGCTGCTAATAAGTAACGTTTCTTCAGTCGATCATCAGGCCAGATTGCGCCTACAGATTTCAAGAGGGCAAGCTATTGCTCCTTGTACCTTTTTTAGTGTTTTTCTTGTATCTTTGTCCTTTTTTTCATAAGCTTAACCTGTGTCTTAAAATGTCATTGTTAAAAAGCCACCTAAATAAAAGGTTTCTTTTACTCTTGTCTTTAGAGTGCTTTTGAGTTCTACACTACTGTTTGCTTCTCTGTCGACTTCGTGTTTGACTTTGGTTCTGATGTTGTTGAAGTAAACTGGGTCTCCTTTTCTTTTTCCACAGTGCTCTCTGACGGAGGCCAAACTCTGAGGTGGAGGTGGCTGTAAAGAGGCCCTGAAGGAGCCTCCCACCCTCCCTACCTGACCAGACCGGGGCAGACACATCAGACAGCAATGGCTCCCCGAAAGCGTGGTGGTGGTGGCGGTCGCGGTGGTCTCTCCTTCTTCTTCTGCTGCTTTAACAGCAGCGACCACCCAGAGATCACCTATAGACTGAGGGAGGACTTCGCCCTGCAGGCCATGGAGCCGTCTCTTCCGATGCCGGGATACGATGAGCTGGATGGCATGTTCTCAGAGTTGGTGGTAAGAACTTTTTCTGTTTGTTTTTGGGTTTTTTTTTTTTTTAATTGAAATGTCATCTCACTCAAAAACAAGTTATTTTTATTATTCATTGAGTAAGATGGTTGACCTTCACTGAGCAGAATAATGTTTGACTGTGAGGTTCTTTTCACACTCATTTGCTCCATATGGAAGGCTTTCTGTGCCAAGCTTAGATCTCACTTCAGTGTGTATTTTTACCACCAGTATTTGTGAAATCATAAATATTTTGGAGCCAATCATACTAGAGTATGCAACTTTTACAAGTGTGATGTGGAAACTTGAAGCTATCACTGCACATATGGTGAAATGGACTTATAGGAAAGGATGACACATCTTGTATCCATCATATAAAATTTTCAAATAAACAATTTATACATATGGTATATTCAGAGATTCTGGGTTTTTAAATAAGAGAGATCGAAAGTTAATGTGAACAAAGTGAAATGGAGTCATTAAAAACACATCGGATACGAATACATTTAAAAAGGAGAGCAAGGTGTTTTGCTGTTTAACTCTGCTCTAGTGTTATTGCACACACTGATGAAGATGAGCTTTCTCTACCACAGGAGAGGATATATACTAGGACTAGTGCATTGACCCATGGAGAACCATGGGTTCTAGATCCTGGACTGCAATATTGTCAATACTGAGGGTGGGATGCAAAAAGGGGGGGTGTTTTTAAAATCCACATCTCGGTCCCCCGGCACAGATGTCTGTTGTGTTTTCAGGCATGCTGTACCACATTTGTCCAGTAGTTACCGCCTAAGCATTCACATAATTCTGGGCGTAGCAATGTGATTGCAAGGCTATTGTATTCCAAAATGACTAATATCTCCCAAAATATTGGTCCTATCAACTTGCCGTTTTTGCTAGTCTGTTCCTTCACCAAAAATACATAAGTATGCCAAACTGCAGCAGTCAGCTCTTTCCAGATTTTGTGTGATGCCTGAAACACACACACACACACACACACACACAGTCCACTTCCCTTTTATATCGTAGATTGTCAATTACAAACTGGAATTGTGTGTTTCATCAGTGAGCACTATTGTTTTGCAATTTTTTTATTATTTTCTCAATACTTTACCTATACTTAAAAAAAAAAAAAGTAAATCAAACGCGTTTTTAATTAAATGTCAGCAAAAAAGGCCCAAAGCACCTAAGCTCTCAACAAAGTTAATGTGGAAACCCTGGCACAGTATCACACCAGTGGACATGATCTGAAAAGCATGAGTCTATATGAGGAGTTGAGTTTTATAAACATTTAGATTATGTTCTAGGAAACTCATACTGCATCACTGTTCTGTTCTCTCACTTTCCAGCCTGATAAGAGTAAGACACATCTGAAATAAATTATTCCCATTATCGCTACATGCATTTGATAAGTTTATTAGGTGACTGTACAGTAATGTTGTTAAATACTCTATAATCAGCCTCACTGTTGGCTATGACTGTTACATTAAGATTTTGACAAAAGAGCTGTCTCTTCTTCCCTGTCCTGTGTATCTTGTGAGTCACAGGTCAAGTCCTGCTATTCTTTGTCTTAATGTCACTCCTGATTTGTCGTGCTCTCCTCGGTCCCCTTGCCCCAGTTTCCTGTCCCGTGGTTGCCACAGTAATCTAAGCATGACATTTTTGCACATCAATAGACCTCATTCAGGACCCCCCTGACGTCTCGGCCTCCTCCATCTGCTAATTGCTTGTTTTTGTCTACCACCCTTTATGAAGCTATAATTGAGTAAGTTGAGTGCGACAACAAGGAGGCTTTCAGTTGCTCTGTTTACCAAAAGAAAACAGCCACGTGCTTTTATTTCACTTAAAGTGTGTGTGTGTGTGTGTGTATATACAATAAGGGAAAAAAGACGTTATGGAACAAGTTGTGGCCATCTGCTCTGTTACAAGCTGACCTCTGAACTTGAGAATTATTTGAACAAGTTTTCCAAAAACCTGTTAGTTGAGGTGAGGCTTCCTTACTCAGACTGCTGTGAGATCTCTCACCTGCAGTTTAACATGGCATTAACAGTTTGTTGCAGCATAAGACACATTCCTCCTCTTTGAGTTTTAATGGAGAATAAATTAGTTTCCTTTTTCATTGAGTTCTACTGCCTTGATAGAGGACATACAACTAATATTTATAAGGTCTAAGAACATTCAGTCATTACCCATATTGATTTTTCACAGCTTTGTAGCTTTAGAAAAACATTCCTAAACAGCCTTTACATACTTACTTGCAGGAAACATGTTGGGAAAACTACGTTAAGTTTTCTGTCACATGTTGCTTGATAAAATGTTAATTGAGACCTCCTTGATTCATATCATGAGACCTCCTTGATTCGTATCATGTCTTTACACTTAATTGCTTTAAATTCTTCATGACACTTTCAGCACCTTTTGCACATGGAGCTTATTCAGGCCTTTTGCTTGAGAATGACTGAAGAGAGCTTTAACAGGATAAGAGTTAAGGTGGATAAGTTTAATTACAAATCTATATTAAATCAGGTCAGTTTCTGTTGAACATTCTTCATTGATGAGGCTGTAGGAATGTGATCTTCAGCGTTTTAGTGTTGCATGTGATATTCAAAACCTAACTTGGATCTCAGCCTTTTTTCACCAATAAAATCTCAAATTAAACGATTTTAATTGCACGTAGGCTAAATACCAGAGTGTATTAGGACACTAACACTTCCCAGCAGCACCCTTCATGTGCCTCTGTGGAATATCTGTTTTTCGTTGTGACGCATGTTGTTTCCAGATGTTTGTTACCACATGTCGAGGAGACAGGCCACGCCTTATCTTTTCTCCATTACTCACATGTCTAAACCTGGGAAGACATCTGATTTGATTCAGACCCATTGAATTTACGATGAGGGAACCTGCTGATATCCCATTCATCGCACAGAGATTTAGCACAGACTGTTCTTGAACCAATATCAGATCTCCTCTGCAACTACTTCTGGCACACATTTTTAGGAGAAATTAAACTGATTTATGTTACATTTTTAAAAATACAGCAATTTCTTTGTCTTCGTTTGTTAGCGATTACTGTGTAGTCCATCCAGATGCACAAAAAAGGTTGTGAAAATGACTGTCTTTCCTTGTCTATAACTCTTTACCTTGTTTTTGTCTTTTTTTGCAGGATGAGCTTGACCTCACAGAGAAACACAGGGAAGCCATGTTTGCCCTCCCTGCAGAGAAGAAATGGCAAATCTACTGCAGCAAAAAGAAGGTAAAAGATTGTTCTGCACTTTATTTTGTTCAATGCTTTATGTCAAACTTGGTATCAGCCTCCGCAGACTCACTGCCAAACGCCTGCTTGTGCTGAATTATATCTGCAAATGTTCCCGCTGCCAAGTTTGTGCAATCTCCTCTCTCATTGATTTGTTGTTACCTGAAGCCGTGTGTTTCCTAAAACACAAACCACAAAACAAACCCTTACGTCAGCGTGTCCCTCTGCTTGCAACGAGCCTCAGCATGAGAATGTTGTCTACATATTTCTGGAATGTAGATGATTATTTTTGGTAGACTTCTACGTCAGTTACAATCTATCCATCATGACTACATCAAATAACCATAGGCAATAGATTTAAATATTATACTAATAATATTGAGACTTTATGTAATGAATTTGTCTCGACTGGTGTAACTGTCATCCATATTTACCCTCAGTGGATGGTTATAAATCAGCTTGTGCATCTACTCTGAATGACAGAAAACCATTTGCACATAAAATGATATAACAAGGTAAAATAAATTAGCAAATATGTACTGGCATGTTACTGTCAAAACCAGATATGCTGAAACATTTTAAACAAACCACTAAAGCAGGAAACAACCAAATAGTTTTCTCCAGTCGGGTTGTCTTCAGTCACATCCAGTTTCCACTTCACTGCATAATAGGTCTTCACTGCCCGATCAAAGCCTGCTATTATTATCTCACTTAAGCAGATGTTACACAAGGTAGAAATAAAAATAGTCATATGTAGAGGGAGTATGACAAATGCTAAATTTACTCTGCTCCATCAGATAATCCTCTAACAGGGTAAACTTTTTAAAGAAATGTAAAAGGTGCAAGAAGTCTAAAAAAGTACTACAGCAGTAGTCAGTCTTCAAAGAGCGTCTTTTCTCTCATGTTATGAAGTTCTTCTATTGTCCTCACTGGTTTAAAGGGAAGGTTGCGACATGCATTTTTTACATCATGTCCTCTCTTCTTTTAGATAATACACCTGTCCTATCAAAGCACTCTTGTAGCCATAATAAAATGTCCAGCTCTGTGACAGTGTCATATTTCATTATGTCTTTTCATCTTGATAAAAAAGAGCTTCAGCTGTTCCTCCTTTCCCCATCTATCACTTCATTCTCTGCACGAAGGAAAACACAGACGCCTGGTCTTATTTACGTCAGCTGAACTCTACTCATGTTATAGTGCAGGGTTTCTCAAGGCCATATGTACAGTTGCAGAAAAAAAATTAGACCATCAAAACTCATCAGAAACAATGGTTATGCAATCAAGTACTAACTCCTGTGTGTATTGTGACTAAAACAGACAGAAAAGAAAACATGGAATACCTAATAGCACTGTTTTTGGCAGTACAGTTATCAAGAAAACATGGAAAATGGCTAGATATCAGCTCTGAAATTAAATTCTTATGAGCTATTTTTATCGTTATCATTATATTTGTTCAAACAAATGTACCTTTAGTTGTACCAGGCATTAAAATGAACAAGAAATTGAAGAA
Organism: Apogon hyalosoma; assembly: GCA_037367295.1. Taxonomy (NCBI): domain Eukaryota; kingdom Metazoa; phylum Chordata; class Actinopteri; order Kurtiformes; family Apogonidae; genus Apogon; species Apogon hyalosoma. The sequence goes on from JAPQRP010000018.1 coordinate 22,034,989, forward strand.
AACAAGGGTGGTCTAATAATTTTTCTGTGACTGTATGAATGTGTAGAAGTTTAGTTGGCTGTTTTTATTTTAAAGATATGCTGCTAACTGATCAGTTATTGGAATTTGTTGTTTGAATTTTTGTAAAAAAAAAAAAAATAATAATAATTTGATGGTTTGCTAATTTTCTCTGTTAGTGAAATATACACTGTTACCCATAAAGTGGTTATAAAATATTTTTAGCGCTTTTCATGAAAGGATCATGACAATGTGATTTATTCTTGATAAAGTGTAACTGGGACTTGATGTGTAATCATTGCACCTGATCAAAGGTGATTACTGATGTGTATAAATAGGAATAAAAAGAGGAATGTATCTGAAAACAATATTATTCGAATTTTATTGACAACAGTGTATTTAGATTTCAGACCACTAATTGGTCAAAACAAGAGAATGTTATAAATAACAGATAAAAAATAACCTGCAGCAAGAATGGAATTGAACATAACCAGCAGTTGTATTCCTAAAGGATTTAAAATATTTGGTGTTCACTAAATTCTTTGAAGTAGGAGATGCTTGTCACTTGTCTAGCAATTTCTGACAATTGTGGATATTTCTGATATTTTTAGTGGCATTTGACATTTGATCTTGTGGTCCTCATGGGAAAAACAATTCATTATTATTTACTGACTGTCCTCCTTAATTTATATCTTAAATATCCACACATAGAAGCTAGATTGTATGTCAAAAATGTGGAAATTTGAGGTAATAAGGAGCAGTATCATAGGTCATGGTGTTTTATTTTTTTCTTCAGCTGAGTACTCCCTCTATTTGATACATTTAATGGGTTACTGTGGCTGGACACAGTGTCCACTGACCTGCACCAACAATGAGAGTGATGGAGGTAGATTAGTGCAAATGGAAACAGTGCAGTGCAGTATGTTTCAGGACTGAATGTGCCCTACTTAGTGGCCTCATTTGGAGTAATCTCATGGCCTAAACAAACCTCCTAAAAGTTTTAAAATTAACCCCAAAATCTTACTCCCCACATGTTCAATTAGAAGCGGCTTCATCGTGTAGAGTTGATTCCATATTGGTTTGAAGGTGGAGGAAGATTTCGCTGAATCAAACATTTGCAGCATCGACCTGCAGAGTAAAGGGAGGAGAGACAGAGCACCATCGATATTGCTGATTCAGCGGCCGGCTGTGGCTCTGACCCAGACAGATACATACTCACAGAGGAAGAATGTGTGTGTGGAGAAGAGGCAGAGGAAGCACTGGGTTGTCCAAGGCAAACAGGAAGGCTTCACTTCCACAGGTGCAGCTTTTGTATGTGAAGCAGAGGGAAGATAAGGAGGAAGGTGGGGTCATTATCAGGGCGTCCGAGCCTGCGGGTGATGAGGGCGCTCATTTCTTTGGCAAACACATCCCTCAGAAGTCAGACTTACCCGGGAAGAGATAAGTCACTCAAAGCTGTAACTGTTTGGTTTGGCACCTGAGCTGATGAAATCATGCTGCAGAAAATCAGTCTTTTCCTGCTGCTTGTTAGCTCTTTTCTAGACTGCATCATCTGCCAACAAGTCAGGGTTTGCCCACTACTTTCATTGTGCACAGTAAACTTCTGTCATTTGTAACTGCAGCTGCATCATTATGCTGGTGTGAACACAGTAAACAGAAATGAGTTCACTGTAGGGGGACGTGGACCTGCATTTTCACTGCACTGCTCTACTTTTGAACACCACGGGCACCTTTTGATGTGATTTTCTGCTGCATTTCATATTAAATATTCATGTCATAATTTATTGTATAAAATAAGATCTATTGTTCTTATGAGTCCCACTTCTGCCCACTCCTGTTGACTTTTTTCCTGTCTCATGCCAGTCATGTGATGAATAGCAAAATTGACTTCCATCCCACGGGACTCCCATGAATCCCAAGGACAATTCTCAGCGTCTACTCTACTGATGTAGAAAGGAAGCCTTTAAAGTTTCTTTTGGTAGCTAAAGGGTTCACCACACTGATCCTATTTTTCTTTAAGATCCCTTAACAAATGCCTCTGTCTGCTTAAACAATGGAGGTAAAAAGAAGTAATCTGTTTGATAAAGTAATACAAAATATAGTTACTGTACTGTATCACTGGTAGTTCTCATTTTCTCCTATCTAATTACTGTAAAACGCACTGTTTGTAATGAACTTGTAATGCAGTACACATGATCGGGATGGCATCTCCTGTGCCTCATTTTGAGCCAGAAAAAAAACATTGCAAGCAGATTATCTAATGGAGGTTTTCAAGTTAGGTTTCAGATTTCACTTATAAAAGTTCTCAAAGGGCATCTTCTTAAAGTGCCCTGTCCCATTAGCTCTGAATTACTAAGATTGATTCCTCACAGCTCTGCAACTCCACTTCCTGAAGCTTCTTTGATCTGTGCTTTCTCAAATAATTTCTCCAAAATAAGCTGCCCACCCTGCTCTGTCATCTTGACCCTGTGCAAACTCTGGACTCCTCAGTGTTTGAAGAGCGCTGAGAGATGAACTCTTTAAAATGCAAAAGGAAGCGGTCCCACCTCTGCATCCGACCGTCCCACTAATGGACTGAACCTCTTCCAGCAGCCGCCTGGTTCAGCTGGCACCGGTCGAGATCCGAGCAGCAGGATCAGTCCTTCCTGTCCCCACACGATCCCTGCAGACCCGCCAAGGCCAGTGTTTTCTGTCAGAACTGCCAAGTCTCCGCAGGCTGCTTTATTAACTGACGCCCAATTAGTTCCTGATGGTCACAGCTCACTTGGGCTTAATGGGGCAAGAGCTAAAATGAAAGCCGGGGACCTTTTCAAGTAGAAGCCAAGTTCAGGGTCGGTTCATTTTCTCTTAAATTAGAAAATTAAATAATCAAGGCACTGTTTTTTTGTTATTTTTCACATGCCTGTCAGGAGATTAATCTAAATGTAAATCATGCTGTGCCCCTAATCCACAGTTTTAACATTCATTTACTAATCTGAAGATTTTCTCAAGCAGCTGTGCTCTCGTTTCTCTTCTCAGCTTCTCATTTCTGAAACTCAGGAAAGTGCTAGAGGATAAAACGGGCTGTATATCTGTGTCGCCCTACTTTTTGAGTTCTTGCTCCATTTTTGTCTTTCGTCTATTTATGCCTCGGACCTTCTGTCCACGTGTTTGTTGGTGTTTGTGGGTGTCGAGTCTTCAGAGATAATGATCTGAAAAGGGATCATATGACTGTCTTTTGTCGAGTTTGTTTGACTTTGGTACATTCGACGCATGTGACATGAACTAAATAACATTTTGTCCCCTCATGTGACTCTGAAATATTTCCCTCTGGTGTTATGTAACCAAACTCAAACCAAGTCACTCCCAGTTAATATTCTTAGAACAAACACTAAGACATTTTGTCACAGGCTTTTTGTTCCCTTATTAGAATTTTTAAAAAAAATAGACACTGGTTTTCTGAATTATTGCGCACCATCATTCATTCTCTGTCTGTCTTGTGTTTTTCAGGAACAAGAAGAAAACAAAAGTGCGACTAGTTGGCCAGAGTACTACATTGATCAGCTAAATTCAATGGCAGCTGTAAGTCATAAAATTAACCCTTTTTTTTTGCTCTGAAAAAATGTGGTCCTGTTAGAGAGATGCTTCTTTCACTTTCAGGACCAACCCAGCTGAGATACATTTGTGATACTGACACATAAACCAAGCTCATGTTTATGAGTGATTTTAACACAGATGGCAAACGCATACAGTCACATTCGACACCTTGTGTTACATTAAAACAAATGAGCAACACGTTTTCTCCCTATATTTAATAAAATGGATAAAATACAGAGAATGCCCTAAATAAAAGCAGAAAAGCTTCCTTTAAACAGATTTTCATGGTGTTTAATCTTTAATGGAATAGAGAAAGACGCTCCTCGCTCTGGAAAAGGAGGATGAAGAGGAGAGGAACAAAACCATTGAAAGCTTGAAGACGGCTCTGAGGACACAACCGATGAGGTGGACACATTCAGAAAGACCCTCTTTACTCTGCCCTTCATCTTATCTTCATGTGCTTTATGTTTTATGTCCACTATCACCCCATCAGTTAACCTTCTCTCACACATGCTGTCACTCTTTTCACTTCTAAAACCTTATGTAAATGTGTCCTTTAAGAAGTAAACATCCATAAAGGTCACTGTGACCATTCAAATGTTTGTAAATGTACAGGTGAAAAACCATTCCTTTAAATTTGCAGTGAGCCAGCCTTTATACTACATTTAAGAAGGAAATGTCTTAAGTAAATTATTACATTTAACTGAAGATGATTCTGTCTGTGTCCGGGCAAATGCAATGAGTAGATGCATATACAAAATTATTCAGTACATGATATCAGTATTTAATGCAATTATTCACAAAATAGAAGATAATAACTTCATGTACTGTTTGAATGACATATATTATGTCTGTTACTCAGATTTGTGACTCGCTTCATTGACCTGGACGGCCTGACGTGTATCTTAAATTTTCTGAAGAGCATGGACTACGAGACCACTGAATCGCAAATCCACACGTCTCTGATCGGCTGCATCAAAGCTCTGATGAACAATTCACAGGGCCGAGCCCATGTCCTGTCTCACTCGGAGAGCATCAACATCATTGCTCAGAGTTTAGCCACAGAGAACATTAAGACCAAGGTGGCGGTGCTGGAGATCATGGGTGCTGTATGTTTAGTGCCTGGCGGACACAAAAAAATCCTGGAGGCAATGCTGCATTATCAACGCTTCGCCTGTGAGAGGACTCGCTTTCAGGTGGGTGGCAGAGCATTAACACATTAAAACCAAAGAGAAAAAGGTGTTTAAGTGCTTGATACTGGACAAGACCATTAAAAAGCAGCCTCAGTGTATAATTTAACACTTGCAATGGTTTGTTCCCCCTCAGACACTTATTAATGAGCTGGATCGGAGTACGGGGCGATACAGGGATGAGGTCAACCTGAAAACAGCCATCATGTCTTTTATAAATGCTGTGCTGAGTCAAGGTGCCGGAGAGGTGAATTTATAGATTTGTTACATCACAAGGTCATTCACCTCATTCAGCAAACGGTCAGATTTCTAATACTAATGTATTATTTGTTTTAGACAAGTTTGGAATTCCGTATCCATCTCCGATATGAGTTTCTCATGCTGGGAATACAGCCTGTGATTGACAAACTACGTTCTCATGAAAATTCCACATTAGACAGGTGAGACAAAACATTGATGTCAAAGGCCTTATCAGTGTTAAACTTCTGTGTGCATCATTTTGCAGACAGTCTTTGTAAATAGGGATGACAATTAATAACCACTTCTATATGGTCGAATCCATTGAAATTATCAGTTCCTTTTACCAATGCCAGCTCATTTTTCGACAAAACCAATGACATCAAACATATGTGTGAACTGTTTTCAAATTAAACGGCAAACTGAAGAATGAGGCACTTCCCTTTTTCCTCCCATCTCTGTTCCCTGCCTTTTCCCCTGTTCCTCTGTGTTCACACTAAGAGATCAACTGTTGTGCTGATGCAGAAAACCTGTGTACTCGTACTTTTGTTACACAGAAAATTAACCAGGAATCAATAAGAGAAGCAACAAAGACTTGGACCACTCAGCAGAACTGTTAAGAGCAATGGCATCAATAAAATCGATTCCCTTCCCTGTTTGTAATCCATTATTTCTCTTTCCATTTAGGCATTTAGACTATTTTGAGATGCTGCGGAATGAGGATGAGCTGGCTTTATCTAAACGTTTCGAGTCGGTAAGGAAAATAGACCATCCATACTCTGGTATAATTACTGCTACATATTTCACATTACACAGTGAATACTGTTGTATTGACTTTTGCAGGTACATATAGACACCAAAAGTGCCACGCAGGTTTTTGATCTCATCCGCAAGAAGATGAACCACACTGATGCATATCCGCACTTTATGTCTGTCTTGCATCACTGCCTCCTCATGCCACGTAAGTGTTCCTTAAAAGCCTGGACTTTTTCTCGCTTATTTATTGCTGGAATGAAAAGCTTAAACCATGCTCAGGCACATGAGCACCGCTGACATGAAACAGATAAAGGTCATAAACATGCTCCTATTAATTATGTGATAAAATACTTCAGTATAATTAGTCCTGCAATGTAAACACTTTAAAAATACCCTGCTTCTCTGGCCAAAAAGATAAGTTTGTTGACTTTTTTCCGATTAGTCTGTGCGGAAATTGGATAAGTGCATTCCAAGACAATCTGAATTCAGCTTGTGTTGTTGGCTAATATTTATTATTTACGACTCTTTACACTCTTATTTCTTGCAAAACTTTAAAGAAATCCAGATTAGCCACGTAGCATTCCCACTTACAAAACAATGAACCAGAGAGACTTTCATAATGGGTTGAGACTGTAAATAACCCATGAGCCGCACTGACCAATGGAATAATAAATCAACATGTTGTAATGATATCATTATTTTTATGGGGGTCTTGAAAGGACTTAGATGTTTGGACATTAGTTAACTTCCCCTCTTTATATGAGACACTGATGAAGATGCTTGTTGTAATCAACATCATAAAACTGAAGGAAACACATGTCAGGTCAGCAGGTTAATGAGAAACACCTTTCACTGATGTCTTCTCCTTCCTCCAGACAAACGAAGTGGTAACACGGTGCAGTACTGGCTGCTGTTGGACCGCATCGTCCAGCAGATGGTGTTGCAGAATGACAAAGGTCACGACCCCGATGTCACGCCACTGGAGAATTTTAACGTGAAAAACGTTGTCCGGATGTGAGTCATCCGCTTTCTCTGAATACAAAGACACATGAATGAGGACATGGAACAGATTACTTGCCTGCCAGACTGACGGATGTAGAACAGAGCTGTGTTTGCTCAACAATGCCAAGTTAAAAATAGCGTCTCTTTTAAGTCCAGAAAATGATTGCTGCTTTTTGGACGCGAGTCATTTTTATGTTGTTAATTATATGTTGTCTTCACTGCAGGCTGGTCAATGAGAATGAGGTGAAACAGTGGAAAGAGCAGGCAGAGAAGATGAGAAAAGGTGTGTACGATTGTGTAAATTAATGTCACCCAATCCAAACAGTACGTAGAACATATGGTGATGAGCTCAGTCAATGTGTCCCCATCACAGAGCATCATGAGCTGCAGCAGAAGTTTGAGAAGAAGGAGCGTGAATGTGATGCCAAGACACAGGAGAAGGAGGACATGATGCAGACACTCAACAAGATGAAAGAGAAACTGGAAAAGGAGAGCACAGAGCACAAGAATGTCAAACAGCAAGTGGCCGAGCTCACTGCCCGGCTACATGAGCTCAGCACCGTACGTCCTCCTTTATATTCACTGCCTGCGTTCGCAACTGTTTTATACTATTGAGATTAACAGTGTTGCACAGATGGTCCCTTCCAGTGAAAACTTTAATGAACTTCCCTGTAAAGTCACACAGCGAATTTGACTCTTCTCACATAGTTTGTGTAAATACATTTACATCATCCTAACATGCAACTTTTATGAGTGTGTTTTGGACACCTGAAGCTATCACCCCTCAGACAATGAAGCTTAGAAGTAGGAAATAACTTGGATTTTTATTTGATATTTATTGTTTTCACAATGCATATGACATGACGGAAGGAGGGGGGGTCTGTAAATAATGGAAGTTAGAAGATGCTTAGAAAAATGTGTCCACAAAAGTGTGTAAATGTAACAGAAAAAAAAAACTATAGAAATTCTATTTAAAATGTTTGATAAACAAAAAAAAATAGCAGCCCTATCTTAAAGCTTTTCAGATAATTTGCTTGTTATTGATTCCATGTTAAAATTGACTACAAAAACCATGCATAATAAATGTACCCCTCCCTTTCCCTTCAGAGACAGGCTGCTGCCGTTGTTCCCGGCGGACCTCCCCTCACCCCCGGCCCCCCGGGTGGCCCTCTGCCTCCTCCACCCATGCCCACATTTGGAGGCATGTGCCCACCTCCCCCACCCCCTCC
>JAPQRP010000018.1:22077297-22091951 GCA_037367295.1 Apogon hyalosoma
TATCAATAATTTACAGCTCATTTACATCGGGTTTATGGAGAATCTAATTACAAATCCGCAGCTCATGTAGTGGGTGATTTTTCCCGTGACATTTCACTGTCACTTCAGCTTCGTCTCAGTGTTTTACCCACACTTTCATCTTTTGCACATTGATTGCGCAAGTTGACAAGAGTTATAAATCTCAGTTAATATAAAGTAACAGTGAGAGAAGTCATAATAAACTCGGATTTCAGTAAAAAATCTCGGAGGCTCCCTCTGCACCTGCACTACATGCATCCATCCCATATGTTATGTTACTGGCAGCTGTTAGATGGCCAGCAGGCCTTTGCAGCGCATTATCATGTCTGGCATGCAACTAAAGGCATCCAGATTGTTTCGGCTCTTGCAAGGTTCTGCTGGCAGATTAAGAATGGATGAATGCATGAATGAAATGGAAAAAGCAGCATGAAAGGATGTATGCGTTGACACCGGCATTGAATAGCGACTGTTAGTGATCAGCTTCTGTTCTGTCGTTACTATTTAACTTGATTAAAAATAACTTACTATATATTTTTTTATTATATTATTTTGTAAAATTCTACTCATTGCTGTGGCTATTTTACATTAAATCCAAAGGACACATTCTTTTATAGTTGTTTTATTTCATTTTGAGCAACTACATTTGGGAACAATAAAAATGATTTCATATCATCTCATCTACCATTTTTGTTGTTTCATCTATGGGCTGCAATTTGTCTAAAAGGTGATATATTAATTAATAAAGATGAGTTGTACGGTGATATCTTGATATTATTTCAGTGCTTCCTCTAACTCAACAGAATTGAAACCTGCTGTTAAATTATCTTTAAAAAAAATTGCAGATACCTTCTTTTTTGTTTCCATTGTTTCCTTTATGATATAAACCTAAGCCGACTGTTATCTCTGTGTAATAAGTCTCATGCTGAGTTTTAATGTGTGAGGGAGAAGACGGTGCAGTCTTTGTTTTTAATTTAATGAATCGGTGAACTGTTTCCGTACATATTGCCTGAAAACATCAGCTCCACTGTGGTTCTTTTGCCCTCTAATCTGATTTATGTGAACTGTCAAGGTTGTTCCGCTTGTCCATTGAAGAAGAAAAACAGTGGTCACTTTGATTTAAGCTGTTTGGAAAAGCCTGAATGTAATTGCTCTTGACAAACTGTCCACTAGAAACTGATACATCGAGGATTTTAGCAATTTGTCAGAGAGTCAGGAAGAGGAAGGAAAGGGTTTGGGCTTTGTGTTTACTGGAAGAGGTCTGTGTATCTGTGTACATGTGATACACAGAGTTTGTGTTATGTTGGATGGTGTCTTTAGTTTCTTTTTTCTAAAATATTATCCAAAAGGAGTTTACAGCAACTAATTAAAAAAGGTAATGTAGCTTTAAAGTCCTTCTGGATTTTTCAGCACTTGTTCACTGTAATCATTGATTTCCACTGTGCAGGAGTTTGACACTTTTTTCTCACATTCATTCATGAAAATGATCTCTGTGCTCATCCAAAAACAGACTTTAAGAGCGGGATTTAGGACATCATTAAATCCATTATAAGTCTGATTTGGAAACCTGAAGTCATCAGTTCACAGTCATTCAAAGTGGAGATAAAATTTAGAAATTAACTGTATCTTGAACCTTTTCACTCAGTTGTGGAGAAGATCCCAGTGTAGTTTAGATGTATTTGCACACATGGTGCATATTAAAGAATAGGACAAATATTTAGCTCAAAGGCATGTTCTATCAAGAATCAGTAACAAGTTGAATCTGTGAGGTTGTCAGGTTCTGCTGCTATGTTAGGGTCCTGTGGTCTTGATGCAGGAGATCAATCTCCCAATAGAAGTGGGTGGTGCTTTCACTGGAGGAGAACTCAACTAATTAAATGATAGTCCAGATATGACTTCCTATCAGTGCTCAATAGTAACTATATTGATATGTCGAACCATTTCCATGTTATAAACCATCAAAATATGCCCCATTATAAGTAAAGGCACATTTTTAATATTTATAAAAAAAACTAAATTTCTCAAAACTGTGAACAAACTTTGTAGACATTGTCCCGAGGAAGCTACACATAAAATTTGAAATGAATCTGTATTTTTGTCAGAGAAGATGTTTGAAGAAATTGCTAACAAAGATAAAGACAAAGTGACACAACACCTTCACAATAGCTGATGGCCTTTCAGCTGGTGAGCCAAAAACAACAATAAACCTTAAATTAAAAGTCTTAAGTCAAAAACAACATGAAAATATTGTCTTCAAAATATTATCATATAGTATTTAAATTTTTGGCATGCAAATATTTTGTCCAGTGGGCTGAATTTTTGACACATTTTTGGTCTAAGCTGTACCCAGCTTAAGTGTGTTTATTTTTTCATGTTAGACAGACATTATATCAGATAGATGATATACAACATCACCTCTCAGTGGTAACATATTCCACAGTGTCCCATACAAAGCCCACTGTTCTGTTCACTGTGGGTTTAATGTAGAGGAAGACTTTATACTCACATCCCACCATCATCATCGCCACAGAGAAAATCTTCTCCCCGTCTGTGGTTGGAGCGATGTTTCCAAACCCGATGGTGGTGAGGCTCGTCATGGTGAAGTAGAGAGACGAGATGTACAGCGTGTCCTTAGTGGGACCCCCCTCCCACTGCCCCGTCCCACTGGTGTTGTACCGATAAGGCGTCCCGATGCTGATGGCGAGCTGATAGAGCCAGCTGTCGGTCTTTATGGTGTTGGTGGTCTCGTCGATGACCTCGTAGTCGCCGATGCTGTACCAGATGCAGGCCAGCCAGTGGGCCACGAGGCCGAAGACGCACACCAGCAGGACCAGGACGGCCGCTCCATACTCCAGGTAGTGGTCCAGCTTCCTGGCGACTCGGCCTAAACGCAGCAGGCGGATCACCTTCAGGGAGCTGAAGAGGCTGCTGAGACCCTACGATGAAACAGAGACAGAGGAAGTTTATCAGCTGATCTATTAATGGATTCGCCATCATCATTCATACAAAAGATTTGTTATGGAAAAAAAAAATAGAAGAAAAGCATTGAACTTAAACATCACTGACTGAATGTTCCAACAAACGTTTACTGTTATGACAAGATGTTTAGAAGCTTTTCATATTATAATCTGTGTTTATAACAATATATATTCTCATCTAACATAAAAAGATTAAATTTGCTGTTAAGACGCAATAATATTTTGTCATGATGTGAAAATAATTTGCTATAACTTTAATAACTCATAATTTTATATCTTTAACTTTAAACTTTAATATTACTAAATGTGAAAATAACATCTAAGATGAAAATATATTATTACAATGTGATTTTTTTTTAATTGGAACATGAGAATATGCTATCTTTTTATTATGACGAGCTTTCTTTAGTTATAATGTTCAAATATTTTCTCAGAACATAAGAATATCTTGTTAAAATATAAAAAGTTATTATATTATGAAATGCGTTAGTGTAACATGTTAACATTTGATAACAATTAGCTTTTCATATTATAATGAGATACTGATCTGTTTATTTTCTTTTTCTGACCTGGCATAGAAAGAAAATCTGATTATTTATTTATTTATTTTAAATTTACACCATGTAATGTCAGTTTTTGTGATGCTTTGTGTTTATTATTCACATGGATTTCCTTACTGGGAGGACGGAGTCTTCTGTCCGTGTTGTGTTCCTGTGAAAACTGGAGTCTCGGAGGTGACCAGCTGAAGAAGCTGATGAGATGATGTCCTTCACAGAAACAATCACACAGAAATATTTCATGTTTCTTTACTGCATAATGTATTCATACTTGAGCCATTTCAGCAGTAAATCAGTTTCAGATGAATATAATTATCAGAAAATCTTCATTGATTTCAGAAACTGTCTTTAAATGCACTTACATCGTCGACGTGCTCAAAGGCATTGATAATATCGTAGGGCAGACAGGACAGCAGGTCGATAACAAACCACGTCTTCAGGTAATTCATTCGTATCAGCTTGGCGTCTGAAATAACCTCTCCAGCTGGACCCACAAAGGTTGTGTGGAAGTTGAGCACGATGTCGATCAGGAAGATGACATCGACAACACTGTCCACCACCAGCCAAGCTAAATTATTTTGCTTGGTCTTAAAGGAGACGTTGTAGGGCACCATGATGGCAGTGTAGAAAGTGAGGATGAGGATGACCCAGTCCCAGGTGGTCTTGAAGGTGCAGTAATGGAGGATGATGTGGGGAGGGGTCTTTGGGGCTTCCTGTTTGTACTGAGGGAGAATATCCGATCCCAGTTGGAGAACCTGTAAACAAGAAGGAAGAGAGAAGCATTTTCATCACCCGTATCATAAGGCTGGATCAACTGTGGGAGGCTCCATAGCTCAGTGGTTAGAGCACTGGTCTTGTAAACCAGGGGTCGTGAGTTCAATCCTCACTGGGGCCTAACCTTGACTGAGGCACTCAACCCTCCCCCGGGACCTGACACAGCAGTGATGTATGTAGCGTTTATATTAAGCCAGCAGTAGGTCAGATTAATGGTGTGTAGCATCTTCACATGCAACATACTGACAAGATTTGCCAAGACTTCTGTTATGATGTGACACTATATAAATAAATTTGATTGATTTAATTAATAGGCTGTTATGTCCATTTTTAAGAAAAATTTTGCAAGCTGACAACAGTGTTATTATAGTGACTGAAAATGAAGGCAAAAACTAAAATAAAATTAGCAATGAATAACTCTGTTAACTGCAATAAAATAGAGAAGCGGTCACAATTTGCAGGAGTAAAATGTCTTTGCGCCCTATAGGACCTTTAATAAACAATGATTCTGTAATGTGATGTGCAATGCTTCAACGTTTTCAGCATCTATCTAATCAAGGTATTCCTCATAATACCTGAAAAACAAAAACTGACAGGGAAACTAAATACAAACTCAGGTAAAACTAGTCAGTGCCTCAAAATATCACTAATATTTGTGTCCTCATCAAATATATACTAATGGTGAAAAAGTAAACAAACTGAAAAAGTAAATCCAGAACTATAATAACACAGCTCATTAATTGTCATTTACCCTCAAAATCCATTGTTGCTGCTGCATTAATATCTGTTCTTTTAAAGCTACAGATGCCAAATATGACCAAAACTGTAGCTCTCTTGTCTTGACAAAATATGCAATAATGACGAATATGTAAACCTCGATGGACAAGAGAAAACACTTTTCCATGCTTCCACATTGAACTGCATAGCAAAGCAGTAGAGTCCCGTCAGACTGAAACTAATCAATAATTGGATTTTACAGCTGTCAATCATCAGGTGGACTTTGCCCCTTTGAACACACCCATGGCTGTATATCTGCTGTATCACTCACTGAATCAAGTATAAAGCTCATTGTTTATACGTATCTATGTTACAGTATCATCAAGTTATCTCTTTCAAACAAGAGCACAACACAGCCAGTCAAAATAACACTGTATTTTATAATCTTCACATGCTGCATCAGCTGATAGTTTACATTGTAGCTCTGTTAGCTTGGCTCTGTTTTTAGACAGTAAAACCAGTAAAACCGTTAAGCAGTGACTCACTGCTGCCTCTAGTGGTCACATATTTGTAGTGATGTGGTGTCAGACGTCTTTATTCCAAATAATAAACCTGCTAATTATAATTAAAAAATAAATAAAAAATAGTCAAAAGGGTACGTGTAGTTCCTTCAACCACCAACCTCTCTGAAAACAGAGTCCAGAGAAGGAGATGGGATTTTTGTTTCCATTCAAAAGACACTGGATTGTTTCGTCAACTCTTTCACGTTTAAGGCTGGATTTCAGAAGAACATTATTTTATCCTCTAAACTGAGAAACCTCTCGGTCGTGAAACTCTTTTCTAACATCTAGATCAGGCTTTTTCTTTGTTCAACCTGAATTAGACGCTCACCTCAGCCAGTCTGGATGGTTTGTGGTTGACCTCAGCCTTGCTCAGCGGCGCTAACTGCTGCACCAGGTTACGGTTGTTGGTCAGTGCTCGTGTCAGTCTGGCAAACTTTGTCCATCCTGCCCGGAGACAAAAACACAGGCAGTTAGAATGTTTTTCTAAAAATAATTGTATTCTGTGTGATTCTATTTGGGGAGGAGCATTCAAATAAATCCATTATAAACACAACAGCCCCTGATAATTAAAAAGGCAATATGATATAATGATGGTGTGTCTGTGGCTTTAATATTAACTATTAAATCCATCTATTTCATTTCATAAGCAGTATTTTTATCCCAAAGTGGCCTCAGTGTCCTTTATTTCTTCCTGATGCATGTAAATGTCTTCATGGCACACTTCATCCCCTGGGACATGGCGCAGTGTCGACCCACAGAGACAAGTGTTCACTGACCCGCACACGCAACACCTGGACAGTTGTATGTTACATACCAGGAAACCAACGCCATACATGGGACTCTCATCTGTGACACATTTGTGGCCATAACGTGTAAAATTGAGCATTAAATGTGGCGCGTCAGTTTGATATAAATATTCAATATGTCAAATAATCGACCTGCTGTTCCACTGTCAGTTTGATGATTCAACTATTCATAGAATGCATTCAGTATATGGGCCACAATGGAGTTGAAAGATACAGAAAAATGAACTGTATCACCTCTGGTTGATTCATCTTCGATCGGTTGCTTGAAGAGGGTGATGTCTCTGAAGGTGCAGAGGAAAAGAACCACCTTGTTGTTTTCATTTCTAATCGGGGCGACCTGCATGTAAAGCCATATCGGTGTTCCTGTCGGAAATAACAATAATGAGATATATCAGAGAGAATGATGGTGTCAAAATCACTATATTTGATAGTTTTTACATCATTTTTTTAATTATATACAGTCGCGAAAAAATTATTAGACCATAAAAATCATCAGAAACAATGGTTAAGCAATCATGTACTAACTCCTGTGTGTATCATGTGACTAAAACAGACAGAAAAGAAAACATGGAATGAATAAAAGCACTATTTTTGTCAGTACAATGCCATAGATACTGATGTAAGAACTGCAGTGATTTTGGTTATTATCAAGAAAACATGGAAAATGGATAGATATCAGCTCTGAAATTAAACTGAGATATTTTTGTTGTTATCATTATATTTGTCCAAATAAATGTACCTTTAGTTGTATCAGGCATTAAAATGAACAAGAACTTGAAGAAAAGAAGGGCGGTCTAATAATTTTTTCCACGACTGTAAGTTAATAGAGATACTCACTGTTTTTCGCGTACAGCAGCACCTCAAAGAAATTGGACTCATAGCTGTCAAAGGTTTGTCTGATTTTGTCTATGGTGTTCTTATCGGTCAGGTCACCATACATGAAACTGACAAATGAGAGAGAATGTTTCATTTCTTTGCTCATGACATACAACCACATGATTTTTTTTCCCTTCTTCTTAAGTTAGCACTTTGGTTAGAAGCCAAACATTTCTCATGCAAAGACCTCCCCTAAAAGACTTCAACAATCATATGAAAATCACAAGAACTAATACAAATACAGAATATTATAGGATCATGGTGGGATAAAATGGGAAAATATAATAATTTCAAAGTCCTCTTCAGATGGATACTGTAGATTTTGATTTATTACTAAAGCAGACTGAATATAAAATCAAGTTAATAAGTTGGTTCTTTTATAAACTGTATTCAAGAAATGATATGAGGATTGATGGTCGTATGTATATGTATAAGCATCTGGATGGAGAATCTGCCTGTGCATGCACTTTTCTCCTGCAGCTCAATTCTTAGCAGCATTCTTAACATGTATTTATTCATTTTATAGAGAGATAACTGTTTTCCTTCTATTTTATTCTGTCAAAATAGTAGCCAGACCTTTTATAAATAGTTGCATTTAAAAAAGGCCACAGGCAGTATTCAGTATTATTTAAAAAAAGAAAGAAAGAAAGAAAGAAAGAAAACAGAAAAATTCAATCAGAAACAGTATTTTCATTACAATAAACCATGAAACTGTGATGTTTTCTGAGACAGTTAACATTCTAATGCACAGCGAGTGCCCACCCCTCATGGATTTGCTGCAGAGGTCACATTTTATCACAAAGTCATTGTTTCTTTTACAGCTCAGTCTTCTTGTTCTGGACACCAGCAGTATTCTATTTTCTCTCTCAGCCTTGGCAAATCAAATTTTATAGAAAAAAAACAAAAAACTTTCCTTTTCTTAAGCACAAACACCCAGCCAAAAGAAATCAGCATAAATTGAAGGCATCTTACAAAATCATATTTATCACATCCTCATAAACACTTAAATAAAACAGCAATCAAACCTCATTTTCTCAGTTTCAATTAACTAACTCTTTTCCTCCCTGGAGTTGCATTAAGCCGGTCGGCCTCTAGTGCTAATGGTAATGAATGACTAGTGCAATTGCTGCAAATTACTGGCCACGTACTCAGAGCTGAATTGGTTCACTTCAACATAAATCCCAGTCCTGGCTCCACTTACTTGCATGTGCTGCTCCTGTGCATGACTTCGGCTCTGTGGTATCCGGACAGTTTGCAGAAGCCATCGTTGCTGTAAACCACTGGCCACTGGACAATCTGGGCATTTCCC
Source organism: Apogon hyalosoma (assembly GCA_037367295.1). Taxonomy (NCBI): domain Eukaryota; kingdom Metazoa; phylum Chordata; class Actinopteri; order Kurtiformes; family Apogonidae; genus Apogon; species Apogon hyalosoma. The sequence goes on from JAPQRP010000018.1 coordinate 22,085,893, forward strand.
AACAGGAAGCTGGTTTCTGATCCAAAACACAGAGCATGAAACACAAACAAGATACAATGAAAAAGACACTGGAAATAACAGTAGCATCACTGTACCTGTGGATCAGCTGCTCAGGGCTTTGCCAAGATATAAACATCACGGTTGAGTTACGCAACTGCAGCATCATTGAACTGTGGTTATTTTTGCTGCATTGGTGTTACTCATTGAACAGAGACGTTTGGTTCTGTGGCCTCGGACTGGTGCCATTACAGTTTTTTGTTTTTTTTTAGCGCAAACAGTATAAGTAACTCTTTACTTAAAACATTTATTGCAGCCTTTTAGAGCAGAACTCTTCTAATATCTCTATTTAATGGAAACTGGACACAAAAACTATTAATATTTAAAGTAATCAGACGAGTCACTGGGTAGAAATAGTTGTTGATGAAATGTTTATGTTTCGCCCTTATTGGTAATGAAATATAGATGAGGAGCTGCAAAGTTCTTGAGCCTCATAGCAGTTTGAAGGGGCTACAGTCTCAGGGGAGAAGACTGAGAACATTTTATCCAGATTACATTGTACAGAGCTCAAGTTATCAAACCTAAACCATTTGCATATTTGTCTTCATCTTAAATCTGAACTGAATTATCTTAGTTAATTATATTTGCTCTACAGGCTGTTGCAGTGTGACATGGTCTGAGAATATATATAGAACACAAAGAAACTTAAAGACTGAACATCCAACCTTACACACAGAGGGAACTCACTTACTAAATTTACTGCACAATTTTAAATTACTTTTTGCAGGAGCAGCTTAAATTCTTAGAATACATTTTAGAGTACATTAGTAGAAAGAACACATATCAAGCCTTAGACATCGACTTAAAGAAGATAAACAAGGCTTCTGCATAGGAAGACAGAACGATGGCGCGCTACATAAGATCGAAAAACAACTTTGCTTCTTAAAATATTCAGCAAGCATTTCAGATATAAAACCTAGATTTTTAATCACAATATTTTGCATTATATCTAACCAGTAAGAAACCCTTTAAGAACGTTTGATTTTAGTAAATCAATACTCGGTATTTGTGGAATTTTGCTGCGTAATTGCGCATAAAATCTTTTCATAAACAGGTACATATATTGAAAAGGAAACCTGGGAAACATAAAAAGTGTTATTGTTGCTTCCCGTTCAATGATAATGAATTAAATAAATCCCATCCGCCTGTGGGTTTACTTCTAGCTCCACTTCAGAGCCTCATTCCACTAAGATGCCACATCCATTAAACCTGTGGTTGAACATCAACTCACCGCTGGAGCGCCTGACTATATTTTCCAGGAAGGTGTTCTGCGGGGCCACCAGTCCTCTCTTGCCCCCATGCATTCTGGAGACTTCAGGACGGACAACCGGAGCCGCTCGGTGGTCTTAGTGCTGTGGTCTACCCCCCCTCTGAGACGAGGCGGACTGGAGCGCACTAACACTGTCCAGTTCCGCACAGTTTCATGAGGAGCATCCGGACGGAGACTGGGAAATAAAAGCCAGACAGTGAACTGTATCAGAACTAAACACTGACGATGCTTACAACCACGAATATATATATAATAATGATAAAAGTAAAATCACTCCAGGATCGCAAAACAATGTAGAATGTAGCTCAAGAAAAGAGCACAAAAAGGCAGAACATGTCTAAAGTGTTTTTCTATTACTTTTCTTTAATAAACCTTTATACGGTTGCTGTTATTATTGTTGTTATTTCTATATAGATATTTTCATATTTTTTATGCTGCTGTTGTTGTTATTGTTGTTATTTCTATATAGATTTTTTTTATGCATCTTTTAACTTTTATACTTTTTGTAGTTGTTTTGGCTAGTTCTGGAATAAAGGATAAGTTGTTTGTCAATTTCAGACAAACAACTTTTTCACGTTTAAACTTTTTTTTTTTTTTTTTTTTTTTTTCCCATTCAAAAAAATCTTTCTGGAAAAAAAAAATCGATAGACTGATTGATTATAAAAATAATATGTTGCTGCAGCTCCACTATTATGTAAGATCTACAGACGTCCAACTTCATACTTTTACTGTGAAAGCAAATCTGCATGTTTTCCTGTGTTATTATCTCTGACTTTGTGAACCCTCGCTTCAGTTTCTCAACTAATAAAATAATGCTCTTTTGACGAACAACTGATAATATTTTCCCCCTGTCTGAAATGTTCCATGTACCACCATTCTTCTTTTTTTATTATTAACATCTCTGTATACATGAATGTATTGGTGCAAAGGAATGTATTTTTAGTTTACTCAAATGTTTTAAGGAGAACTGTATAAAAACCTTAGACCATCTTTAGATTAACCCATAAAGACCCAAGCCTGTTGATCCACTAATCCTATCAATACATGTAAATAATTGGTGTAAAATACAGTTTGTCATCTTTTCATGGTCATCAGATATGACCCATTTGGACGTTCGGAGGCTCCGTAGTTACCATGGACACACTGTCATCTTCCACAACATTGATTCACCAGTAAAGCCCATGGAGTTTGAAGAATGACAGTGGATGGAGACACTGGGTTTACGTTCAGTTAATGATACATTTTACTGAAAAAGTCATTTTTTCTTCAGTTTTCTCTGTTTCTGATAAAACAACCCTCAACTTTAAAAGGAGCTTTTATGAACTTTTACATGATCAGTGAATTAAATATAGGAAAATACCTGATTTTCACAGAAAAAAAATTGCAAAATACAGAAGATGATATTATAAGAAATGGTGATAAATCACTTAAGAAAGGTTAAATAAAGAGGAAAAAAAATCCATTTAAGAACGGTCACAAATGTAGTTCCAGGTCTTTATAGGTTAAAAACAAGAATTGTGGTGGCATCCCTATATACAGATCAGCTATAACATTCTGACCACAGACAGGTAAAATGGTGCCAACCCATAAAGACCCAGTGCTACTTTTGTGTCAATTCCCAAATGAATTTTTCTCTATATTTAACCTTTCTTAAGAGATTTATCACCATTTATTATGACATTATCCTCTGTATTTTGTGCTTTTTCAGTGAACATCAGGTATTTTCCTTTACTCTGTGATCATGTCAAAAAAAGCTCAGATTAAAGTTATGGGTTATTATATTTAAAAAAATAGAGAAAACTCAAGAAAATGTGACTTTTTTTTTTTTTTTTTTAGCAAAATATACAATTAACTGAACATAAACCAAGTGTGCCCATCCACTGTCATTGATTCAACTCTATGGGTTTTACTGGTGACTCAATGTTGTAGAAGATGACAGTGTTTCCATGGTAACTACGGAGCCTCCGAACATCCAAATGGGTCATATCTGATGACCATGAAAAGATGACAAACTGTATTTTACACCAATTATTTCCATGCATTGTTAGGGTTAGTGGTTCAGAAATTATTAAACATTTTAGATCAGTAGATGCTTTTGGTCGTCAGTGGCTGTTTGGGTCTTTATGGGTTAATTTTAATTATATGTACAGACATGTAGAGTGAGTACATATATTTGTATTAATATGTAGAGAGTAAAAGTAAAAAGTTGTCAGATACCTGTTAACTGTAAGTACAGTAATGACATATTTCTATCTTCCTGCAGACTACACCACTCTACAGTATAGAGACATCAGTACTTTACAGCTTCAGTATTGGATAAGTCAGAAATATGTACATTTTCTTGTCGTGTTGTTGTCCTGTAACAGTGTCAGACACAGTCAAAACATGTAGAACTGCAATGGCGGGAAAATCAAGGCTTTATATTTAGAGAGTAGGCTGTTAGAATGAACTCAAAGAAATCAAACACAAATTACAAAAGCTCTCAGAAGAAACACCTGCCACAGCAAAGATCACCAATAAACAAACTGGTGGAGATAATAATGGAGATTTATCAAATTATGGCAAACATCACAGCTTCGGTTTACCACAAAAGGGAACACATCGAATGGAAAAATGGTTATCTATATAGAGCTCTAAAGTTTGATTTGATTTTACAAGTTAATGATTATATTGCAAAGATAACACTTAACGTGGTAACAGTTGATAACATTTTCCTTTGATAACGTGTATGTGTTTATTCTTACTGTTGTGTTTGCAGTTCTTTTAAGATACATTTCTGGATACTGAATGCAAATAAGAAATACATTCACAGAGATGCACAGAGATTATTGTGATGGTAGTAATAGGTAGTGGACAATGGGATGTATATTCAGAGTTGGACTGGTCAGACATTAACCCACAAAGACCCAGTGCTACTTTTGTGGCAGTTCCCAAATGATTTGTTCTCTATAGTTAACATTTACTAAGTGATTTAACACCATTTATTATAAAATAATCCTGTGTATATTACATTTTTCCAGTAAAAATTTTATATTTTCCAGTATTTACTTCCCTGATCATGTAGATGTTCATAAAAGCTCAGATTAAAGTTGAGGGTTATAATATTAGAAAATGAGAAAACTGAAGACAAAGTGACTTTGTCAGGAAAATATATCAATAACTGAACATAAACCCAACTCCATGGGTTTTACTGGTGAATCAATGTTGTAGAAGATGACAGTGTTTCCATATTCACTACAGAGCCTCTGAACATCCAAATGGATCATATTTGATGACCATGAAAAAATGAATAACTGTATTTTACACCAATTATTTACATGTACTGAGAGGATTAGTGGACCAACAGGTATTAAACAGTTTTCCAAAGTAGATGGTTTATGTAGATGGTGGATGTTTGGGTCTCTATGGGTTAATAATGACGCAAATGTCTGAAAAACTGTAGTGAATTTGGTGACATCGACCCATGGAGGGCAGAGTGAACAGGGATGGTTATTCCAGTCTTATATCACCCATGATGCAGTGCAGTTTTGCGTGTGGTGAAAGGAAATACAAAAATAATTAGGTTATTTAGGGAATAAATAATAAGGTGGAAATACTTTTTGTAAAATTCTGGTTGTTTATCACTAAAGTGCAACAAATAGTACAGATGTGTGAGTCGCAGAGGTACACATTTTCATATATTCAATTTGTTTTTCACAAAGTTAAAATATTAAAGTTCTATATACTTTCTTTGATCTCAGGTTAAGGTTTTACGTCTACTCACCTGTTCATGTTGATTTTTTGGGCCCTGATGAAATATCTTTATAGCTGTGATTGTTTATTATACGGTAGGACTATAATATTATATTGTTTTATGGTTATAGGGTTTGTGATAATCCACACATGGCAGTGCAGTGCTAATCCTTTAACACATAGAGGTTTGATCTGTTGTTGAAGGCTATGTTTAGGAAAAAGTCGCCTGAATCTCTTATTTTCACTCATATGTAACTGATATGTTTCTGTCAAGACAGTCTCAGTGTTCAGTCTGATTTACTGCTTAGATTGGAACTGAAATTTCTGAAGAAAAATAAGTGCGACTTTAACAATATTATGCCTTTTACTAAATGTTTTGTGCATTTGTAGATCCACTGTGATCTGCAACTTTTAATGTACATGTGTAAATGATAATGGTTGTTAATGGTACGTAATCATTTGTTCTCTTTAGTGACTGACCTGTTCTTTGTTATGGACTGTATACATTGGCTGGTTGGCCAGGTCATATGGAATTGGGGTGAGACAATGGAGGCTCGACATCTTCCTATTTCTTTAGAGTGTTGTGGAAGAGTCACCGAGAAATTGTTGTACATTTGTGTGATATTTGTTTTCTTTTTTGGTTGATTTATTGCCATATATTGGAGTGTCTTTTTGGATCTGGAATTTCTTTTGCCTACGTATGATTGAAGTAAAGTCTAGCTATATGCACAATGTGACTATGAAATGGACAGTTTATTCTGATATGTCAAACACTGTTATGAAATGCAGTTATGAAATGGACAGAGTTTATTTTTAATATGTATGATATTTTTTGGATTTTTTTTCCAGGATTGTTTTGAATTTATTTTGACATGTGTAAGATTTGTTAAGGTACTTTGAGGAATTGACATGGGACTTTGTGATCAGGAGAAAAAGATGGGGTAAGGGGGTGGGAGTACATAAATTGTACTTCATCCTGCTCCTTTCCTAATGTATTTTT